>CM021105.1:371684864-371884108 GCA_007115665.2 Sequoiadendron giganteum | reverse complement strand
CAGAATGGACCCACTAGGGCAAAACTGGTCTTTTCGTGATTCTGACTGCACCAGCCTGATGAGGAGGTATTTTGAGCCAATCAAAATCAGTCTCAACCCCAGAAGCCAAACTTTCTATTTTTAGAAAATTTTGCCAATATCCATTTCAAAAGAAACCTAGAAAAAGTTTCTATTTTTAGAAAATTGTTAAAAATAGAAATTTTCCTAAAATTTAGGGTTAAAAAATTGAAATCTGGGTTTTGTTGATTTGGTCGCTCTGAGCCAACCCAGATTGTCGGATTCTGACAAGGCTACAAGGAAAGTGAGAGAAAAGCTTCTAAGGCAAAAAAAAATTCCTCCTCTCTATAGGAAATGCGCCCTCAAGGTGTAAGCAAGTAGAATGTTGAAAAAGTATCTAAGTATGGAAGATTTCATCCTCCCTACCTCATATGCACCTAGCTTGCAAGGCTACAAGGAGAGTAAAAAAAGAAAATTTCTAAGTGTGGGAATTCCTCCTCACACCCCTATATGCGCCCTCATGGAGGAGGCTTGAGTAAAAAGGTTTCTAAGTATTGAAGTTCCTCCTCACCCCCCAAAATGCGCCCTTGTTTGTGGAGGAGGTAGGTAAAAGATGCTAAGGCGTGGAAATGCCTAAGGGGTGAAAATGGAGGCATGTAGCATCAAATGCGCCCAAGGTAAAACAGGGGCTTGCCTATAAAAAATTCTAAGTGTTTGCAATTTCCTCCTCCCTAGGTGAAATGTGCCCTTCATGAACAAGACAAAATTAAAATTTTCTAGGGCATTGCAAGGTGAACATGGGAAATACGCCCAGTGATGATGATATTAAAATTTCTAAGTGCAAGGTGGTAAATGTGCCCAATTGTGATGAGAAGCTAAAAAACTTTCTAAGTGTTTCAAAACAGAAATGGACACCTCCAAATGCGCCCTTGAAGAAGTTGGATGAAGTTTGCTTAAGTCATGAACTCCATCCCTTGAAATGTGCCCTAGGAAGGATAAAGTGGCCTAGAAATAGTCTAAGGGTTGATAATGGATGCTTGACAGGTGAAATGCACCCATGGTGGAAATGAGGTTTGAAAATGTTCTAAGTCACAAAAGCAAAAGCACAAAGGGTCATACACGCCCAAGGTATGAAGATGCATGGCTTGAAGAAATTCGAAGTGGTGAAAATAAAACTAGACACACCCATATGCGCCTAAGGTAAGACAAGGTGGCTGAATTTTCTAAGGCATAGAAAAAAAGGCAGAAGGGGTCAAGTGCACCTAAGCTCAAGATGAGGTGAATTTTGTCTAAGGCATGAAGAATTTGAGGATGAAATGAAGCCAAAGCATCAAGCGTTCAATGCACCCTCAAGGTGGAGAAATTTCTAAGGCACTAACTCCAAACACAAGCTGGTGGATGCGCCCTTGAAGAAAGCAAAGTTTGCTAGAGAAAAATGATGAATTTTACCACATCCGGAGATCAATCAATCAAAACATGGAAATTGGGTAAGTAAAGAGATTTTATATTATAAAGCGTTTTGATGCTCTTCTCTTTATTTGTTTTGCAGGATGAACACCAGCACCAAGGCATGAGGACTTGAGGTGATGAAACAAGTACCTCGGGATAACATTACAACTTTGGAAGAGGAAAAAGCTACATGATGTCTCATTTGCAAGAAGGTGTTGGAAGAAACAGCTAAGTGTTGGTATTTCTCCACAAAGACCTAATATGCACCCAACTCAGGAAGGGGCGACAAGGTAAAGATGAAGAGGTTAGGTGAAAAAGTTCCCAAGGCAAAGGTAAATGGTAGGGAAATTTGTAGAAGGCATTAAGAATAAGGCTAAATGTGCCCAAGGCAGTGGGCTAGAGAAATGTGAAAGCTACATGGAAGAAATGCGTCCAGGAATTAAAACAACAGGAGGGCTAAACGCGAACAACTGAGCAGTCAAACCCTGGATCCTATCAATTTTTATTATCTGTGGAGACAATCTTAGAGACTCTTTTACCCTCCTCCTAGCGCAACAGAATTGGCAGGCAGAACAGAGAAAGTCTTTCTAGACGAGAATCTTTTGATGATAGTGGGCATTAATTGCTCACGGTGGTTCCTGCAGAGTAGTGGAGAATCTTATGTGCTCATTCATTACCCCACTCCTCTCTGTGGTGGTTTTTAGGGAAAAACCCTAATTAGGGCATATGTGGCTCAATCTGGGCCCTTCATTGTAATCAAATCTAAGTCGTACTCTGGAATGGGCTAACTATAAAAGGGGCATCCCCCCTCATTTGTAATATATATTATTAGATCAGAGTTAGAGTTAAGTCAGAGAATAGAGAGGGCATATAGTGAATAGCTTAGAAGTTAGCATAGCTTAGATTGAGGAGGAAAGAAAGTTTTCCCTTTGAAGGCTTTGTAAGAAGTTGTTGTGAACACTATCATAATACAAAGAGTTTTCATTGCTTGGTGATTCCATCTTTTCTTATGAGTAGCTAGAAAGGCTCCTTCATCTTTCCAATTCGCTTAGCATCTTAAAGTAGATTAAAGTAAAGTAGATTTCATTTCATGCAAGTAGTTGGTAGTTGTGGAATGCGTTGTTTAGTTTGAGCAAGCTTATTTATCCATACCACTACTGGGCCCACTGACGGTGGGTTCGCCTTGCGTGGTCAACTGGAACACTTTTGCACTTAACTTCAATTACAATTCGTGTGTTAGTATGCATCATTGTGATAGTATTTGCATGTTGGGTCATAGTTTGAACATCTTTTATTATCCTCTGAAGATTGCACCAGCTCTGTAGAAGTTGTCAAACTGAGGTGAAGAAAAACTTGGTTTGAGCTTGCGGGAATTGATCTTCGTATCCCACATTTAGGAGTAGATAGTAGAACCCCTATCCCTATCCTTTTACTTTCAGTATTTCCTCGGTTAGTTTAGGAAACCTGAGCATCATCAGTAAATCATTCGTGTCCTGCGAGTTCTTCTCTTTCGATCGAATAATTGTGTAAGTCCCCTTGGAATAACCAGCAAATCACATCAAGCCAACTGAGACTATCCGCTACATAAGGAACCTTGGAGTTGGATGCATGATCTTTTTGGCAATCTTAGCATGCAGAATACTTTGTTCAAGAGAGGATAGAGTATCCGTTGGGAAACTTTATTCTGTGTTGGTGCAGTCATAAAACACCCGTCAACAATAGGATAGATTAAAAGCTAGCCTAGTTGTAGTTAAGATCTGCAGAAACCAAAGAAAACCTTAGCTGCAACATATTGTGTTTATGCACCCTTGCGTCATGTCCGCTAAGTAAAAAAGATAGGAACATTTAGTCCATTTTACTTTTACGCAAACATCAGCAAACAAGAGGGAGCTTCCCCTCCATAATTTGAAGAGCAGTCATCACGCACTAGGCATAGCTGTTTGTTTCCAATAAGCACTCCAGAGGTGCTAATTGAAACACCAACAGAGAAAAATCCTTGGTCTCTCTTCAAGCTATGCATTAGAACTACTAGAGTTATCATGTTGTCCTGTGTGACCAAGATTAGGAACCTGGTTCATCTTATGCTAGAAATCGGCCAACATGTCCATCATAGTATCAAACTTGCACTCTCTCCTGGCATCTGGACTGATGGAACCCAAATGTGCTTTGTCTCTATCTCCCATGGTACCTGCAATACTTTCACTGTCACTGGATAGAGTCCTTGGTATATTCGGAGAATTATGAATGCCTAAAGCCTCTGAAATGGTTTCTCCCTCCAGCACTTGCAGAGGCTGCCACGACCGTGAACCCTTGTGATAAGTCTTTCCTTTCTCACTCATGAATTAACCACATAGGATGGCAGGATATTTTTGTGCTATGATATCGCTAAAATGTCCCCTTGGGGTTTCAAAACTGGCTTTTGACTTTTTTATTAAAATCGGATTTTTTTGTTTTTTGTGCTGTCACGCGACAATGTCAGCAATTTCAAGAATTGAAATAAAACAATAACTGAAGGGAAAAAGCATAAATAAATGGAAACCCAATAGTCTCTATTTATTCAGAACATAATAATACAATACCCATAAGGTAGAATGAAATAGTTTGGAACCTAGGTTTTTATATGGTAGTCACGACAATCACGACAATCGGATGCAAGGATGCCATGCTTGTTTTTGCTCGTTTTTCAACATGGATTTTGATGCTGTTGTGTTGAGTAATGCTAGGCACCACAAGACAAGAAATTGTAGTCTTCAGCTCAAAACGGTTTTCTCCCAGCTTCACACATGCTTCTTTGACTGACTTGCACGGCTTCCTAGATTCACACGTGCCAATTAAAATGAATGTTCTTGCTGCTTGAAACCCATGTTTTCCTATGCAATAAAGGACGCATTGATTGTGAGACCAATCTATGCCAAGTATAAGCTCAAACCCTCAACTGGTGTCTCGAGAATGGTACGGCCCAGCTGCAACACTAGAAAGCGGCTATAACACTACAAAACTTTTGTTTTATTTAGATCTGCTACTATAAACAGTAAATGCTGAAATCTAAATACTAAGTAAATCAATGTATGCTCAAAATGATAATCTCTATGTGAAATCATTCAACTAGAACCCTTGGACGATCTTTCACGCCTGTAGATTTTGTCCCAACCAAGGGTTTTATCCTCAGATCAGCTTGAAGCTTCAATACCTACAACCTTGTGCTCAATTTCGGTTTTCAATAATAAACTTGGATAAAAAGAAAAGAATGCTCTCTCTTCTCAAGCATTTCAACGCCCAAGTCTCGGGTTTGCTTTTTGACCAAAAAGAATATTAATATTCCCACTTGAAATCCCACGCCAAAATGCTTAGATATATTAATTTAATAATTTATTTCATGTCTCCAAGCACCCTATTCACTTAAGTGAATATAAAGTGACTTTAGGCATTTCTTTTAATTTAGTCACTTTATTACTTTAATATATTAAATCACGAAGTCACTTTAATAATAGAGTATTATTAAAGAGAAGTGATTTAATAACTCAATAACTCTTGGCCATGGACTAGCAATGATCTCCTGAAAGTGTCTTGTAACCATACCAACTGCAGGTGTGTCGTCATTGACTCTGATCTTACTTACTATAAATAGTAAGTAGCAAATAACAAGCCCTGAATCCCCTTAGAAAGGTCCCCTAATCATCTTGTTAGCCTACGGGAACCATAGTAATAGGCTAACCATATCCCTCGAACCGTTGGCTAGAAAGGGGACATTACATGCAACCTTGCCTATCCTCCTCACAATCCTATATGGCCCATAAAACCATTCCTTTAGCTTCTTTGCACCACTCTTCTTCAAGGAAGACTGCTTGTAGGGCTGCAACCTGTTGTCCTCAATTTTTGACATGACAAAAATTGGGATAACCTACCAAAAATTTGAAGTTTTTCTCTCTAAAGCACGTCTTACGAGGTGTTGAGGTTGTAAAACTTTAGATTTCAATTGATGATTCCCTTGGGCATCCTTTCATCAGCTCCCTTTTCCGTTTTGGAAAATTCTAAGTCATTTTTCTTGTGTTTTAGGTCAAATTCGGGTTTTTAAGGCAGCTCAGCAAAATAGGAAGTTTTAAGTCTTAAGGCAAAATTGCTAAAGTTCCGATTTTGCTTTAAGTGAAATTGTTGAAACTCCAAAAAGGTTCGATTTTCTTTTTGGTGCATTAAGTAAAATTGTTGAAACTCCAAAAAGTTCCTATTTTCACTCATTTGACAAAAACAAAATTGTTAAGTCATCAAAAAGTTCCTATTTGGCTTAAATAACAAAATAAAATTGCTAAATTGTTAAAAAGTTCCTATTTTGCCTAAATTGTTAAAATTAAAATTGCTAAAAGAGCCAAAAGTTCCTATTTCTCCCATGAGTAAAGAGAAAAGTTGTTGAGTGAGGATAAAAACTCGATTGGAGAAATTCGCCCAAGTTTTGAAGAGAGGTTGTGTTTGAATTTGATAGTTTACCTCTTTTGGTGGAGCTCTCTTAAATTCTTCAATTGAAATTGTAGCTTCTCAATTTGAATATAAGTGCCTCCATCTTTTCTTGAGATTTCACAAGGCATCTAGGGTTTCATCTTCATTTTTGCTTTCAGCTTCTCTTCCCCAAGGAACGTTGCTTTTCTTTTCTTTCTTGTTATGTTTTGTTTGTTTTCTCTTTGTTCAATCACGTCTTTCTTTGCTGCAGATGTTTTTCTTATAGTAATAGGCTTTTTCGAATGTATTTTGATGTATTTTGTAATGGCGTGTTCTCTCCTTTTTAAATCGCATTTTGTTTTTGTGAAATCTCATTTTTGAAAAACGTGTTTTTATTTTAAAAAAATGTAATAGAAACCGTCATTCCCTTGTGTGACCTGAGAGGAGTTGTATTTTATAAGAAATGAGTCTTCAAAGCAAAATGCGTTTTCCTTTTAGTCAAACCGCGGCTCTTGGCAATCACGTTTTTGTCCAAAAAATGTTTTTTGCAGCTGAAGAGCATCATACTCATTGTGTCAAGAAATATCATTGTCTCAATGGTCATTATCTCAGCAAAACGTCATTTCCATTTGCCTTTACCAAATTCACCTCACTCATTCACACTCATCTTCGTGTTCATCCTCATTGCCATTTTCGCAAAATAATGCCTTGGCTTAAATTCGAGTTTTCATTATCAAATAAGCAAGTCAGGATTTTTCACCAAAATTGCAAGTCTAAAAGTTGCTAAATGTTCAAAAAATCCCGATTGCGCGTTATAAAAGTTGTTGAATGCCCTCCAAAACCTGAAATGCTTCTAAATACCTTTAAAATAGACTTCCAAAACTTGACTGCAAATTCAAGTTAGAAGTTTTGACTTGCTGTTCCAAAAAGGTGAAACGTTGCTTTCATTCGCAATCAACCCATCGAAATCCGAATTGGTCTTTAGCCTTCATTCTCCACCATCATTCAAAAAGCAGTTTCATTACCCTAGGATTTGAGTCTTGTTGTTAACGGATACCATGTCTTCACATGTTGATGCTGATGATGTTCTAACCTTATGGGGTTTTCACCGCAGCCTTGCAGATTCTTGCTCAATGACAGATGAACCAGCTTCTCCAACAAACAAGAAGATGAAGTACAAATATGATAAGTACCAGAATGAGATTTCTCCATCTCACGTGGTCTCAAACATAGATGAAATCAAGGACATAGAAATTGGTCATGTTGATATGTTCGAGTTTCTTAAGAGGGCTGAGAAATCGACTTCTCACGATATGCAGTTGTTGCCTGGAAGTCATATTCTCCCGGTATCCACTTTTCCTGTTGCTGCCCTTGAGCTAGAGTTTGTTCTTGCATGTGCATCCCACTTTGACAGTGAATCAAGAACCATCAGGGACGATGACGGCAACATGGTTATCAGACTTGATCCTAAAACCATCAATAGAATCTTCAGAGTTCCTGATGCTCCTACGTATTCAGATATCACAATGAAGAGTGCTCATAATCATTACGAGCAGAAGAAGAATGATTGTATCAAGCATATCAATCACAAGTGGCTTCTCAAATCATGACCTTGTGTGACCCGGATACCCAAACTGTATCGGTCTGATTTTAAGGAAGATATTAATGATATGATCACCCTCTTGAGCAGAATAGTGGGATTGAAAGTCTCTAATATGATTGAAAACTGGATGTATAAATTCATAGTGGTTATCAGAAAGGCACAATACCCAATTTTTTGGGGTGAAATAATCAATGACAGTTTGTGTGAACAACTTGCACAGGTTCCCACTACACTCACCTTCTATATGAATTTGTAGCTGGTTTACATAGCAGCTTCATTGAGGCAGTTTCCAGGCCTTTCTACCAAAGGTGATAGATCATTGGTGCCTGTATGGGAGTATTATGATCAGCTGACTTTGAGGCAAAGTCGGGTGCATTATAGAAAGGTTCAAGATGCTTTCTTTGGTCATCTCATGTGTTTATTTGACAAAGCATTGGAGAACAACAGGGTATCCGAGGCTACTTGGAGGAAAGTAAATGAATACAGCTGTTTGTTCCTTCAATTCCCTACTTTCTCTTACATAAGAGTTGGTTGTTTAGAAGACCAACCTTATATGCTTCCAAGGTACTCGACAGATAAGATCATTTTGATGGAGCTAGGAAGGCAATTGATGACAGTGCATGCACAACAAGCTACACAACACAAAACTGGAGTCAGCATTTCATCACATAATCCACTGTTGATTAGGAGGTATTCTTTGACAACTTCCTCAAGAGCAAAAACAATGGAGGTTGAACTTCAGGAGATAAAGTTAAAGAAATTCCAGGCCAGAATGGAATTTGACTACAAAAGAGTGAAAGAGAAAATTAAAAGAGCTTTCACCCACGTGCACCGCATTGAAGACATCTGGGCAGACCTCTGAATAGAAAAGGATATCTATAAAATGGATTACTGCAGGCTTACAGTGGAGCAAGTTGTTGATCTCAATCTGACCTTAGTTCCAGAAGGAGTAATTGATGACAGGCAGATTTTGGATCCTAAATATGAAGAACAAGAGGTTGCTAATGCACCCATTCCTGCAATCCAGTGGTCTCAGAAGGAATCTACCTCTATTTTTGATAGGTTTCAGTCAGTCTTAGCAAATACCAACACTTGTCTCAAGAGCATAGGTGTTAAGACTATAAAAATCAGAATTGGAGTTGAGGATGATTCAGTTGGGCCTAAAGGATTAAAATCGGAGGTTAGAGACAAGTCAAAAGAAGGAGCTTCCTCTTCAGGTACCAGGATTAAGTTGAGGGTTAGCCGAGCTGTGGAAAAACCATTGGAGAAAGTAACATTAAAGGGAAAGGAGGTTAAGGAAACACAAGTTCAAGTTTTGGATCAACAAGAAGAAGAGGTTCTTGAAACCTCTACTATTCTAAGTGAAATGTCTCCTCACATTGAAGCTCCAATACCTGTTTCTGCGATATCTCCTATGTCTCCCATTGACAGTGATGTTGATTCTTTCTCTACCGTATTCGTTTATTCCATCCCACTTCCAGAAGCTATTCATCATTCCTCAGCTACATCAATAATGAATACGCCTGTGAGAAGCTTGCACGACAATTTGGAGAATGTATTTGATACAAATCCAATCTTTCCGGCGATCTCAAAAATAACTCTCCCAAAGATAGATACATCAGCAACAAGCTTTGATTGTTTCATGGCTGATCCTAGTCGCAATTTGTCTTCTGAGCAAACCATTGTTGCTATCCAAACTGAGGCATCTCCTAGAATTACAGTTGTAACACAAAATGAGTCCATTTCTACACAGACTGTAGTTGTTGTTTCAGATGTGAGAACCTTGGATCTTTCTCCATGGTTAAACTCAGTTGCTCCAAAGAGAAAGAAACAAGCAGTCTCTCCTAATGTGTTTGATTTCCAGAGATTGAAGAAATCGAAACCAAGGGTTGCAAAGAAAGCAAAGACAGTCTCCCAGGTGTTTGTTGACAGCAATAAGATGAAATATGTTGAGATAGCAGAACCTCTCGTAGACAAGCCACATGAAGAGATGCAAGTGTCTGATTACATATTCACTAGAGTGGAATTAGGCAAGCAGACTCATGCTAACATGATGCAAGATGCTCGGAGTTCGGTGGCAGTTTTGGCACAAAGCTACAATGAACTTCTAGCCAAGAAGGAGAAGCTAAAAGAAGAAAATGAACAGCTAGTTTCAGTTATTCAAAGGATTACTAAATCATCAGAAATGGTTGATTCACTATCTTCATTTACCCCTAAGGAATCAGTTAGGAAATTAGAAAGAATTGCACAAAAAGCTAAAGCAGTTGATTCCTGGTCAGCTCAATTAATTGACCAAGGCGTACCAGTGATTGAAAAGGCATTGCAGAATTTGAGTATTGTCAAAGCAGCAAGATTCAAGATGAATCAAACCTTGGAAGCCTTTCAGCAAAGTCTAGATTCTCTTGAGAAAGATTTAAAAATCTGACATGAGATGGATCAAGTGAAGCTGGAAATTCTGTGCAACAATTCAGTGATTTCAAAAAGGGAAAAGTATATAGAGTTTGAGGAACTTATGACAAACAAGTCATTAGTTGTTCAAGATCTTATTAAAGATGTCCAGGCTACCCTTGAGATGAGTGTTGAAGTTGAGCATGACATACTTTCAGACTTTGAGAAAATCCCTTGCAAAGTTTTAAGTCATGAAGGGGAATTGCTCGCAGCCAGTGATGTTGTCTCTCAGATAAGTGCAAATCTTCACCAGGAGCTAGATTCAGATCAGTTCTCTATGGATACAATCCATAAGTTTGCCAATCATCGGATGATCTTCGACAAGATGCAAGCTGATTTTGAAGAACATAGAGAGGCGACAGTCAAATACTATGATGTTATCCTAAAGACTGTTGTCATTGCTAGGAACACACTTGGTCCCGATCCTGATGAGTTGCAAGGAATTATCAGCAAGTTTCTATCTTTCAAGGCTAGGAACGTGACGGAGTAAAAAAAAATGTTATGTTGTTTTATGTATTTTACTTTCGACAAATTATATGTAAAAACAAGTTTTGCAATTGCAAGTGTTCTTTTCTTGCAGTTTTGGAAAATGTAATTACATGTAAATTCTTACAAGACAAATCTCAATTTGGATTGTAATTTTGAATATGTCAATTACAGTTAGTTAGTGGTTGAGAGATTTTCTCAAGTTTGTAGAGATCCTCCCACCTTTTTCTCAAGGCCTCTCTCCTATAAATACTTGAGGGGGTCTATTGTAATAATATCTTATTTTTGGCAAGCAAGAAATTTCTGCAGAATTTTGTACTCATAAAGACTTTGAGCTTTATAGTTATAAGTTGTGATTTTTCAAGTAATATCAAAGAGTTGGAATTTCAGACTTTGTGTTGAAGCCCTACTTTGCATCCTTTGTGTTCTTATGTCATTTTGGAGCATTACTTTGTGAGTACTTGGAGATTGTGGAATATTGTTGAAGAGAGTTTCAATTGAAATGTCTGCAGACTTTGTGTTGTAAATGTTAAAGGTTGAATTCATAGTTAGTATTTAGAAATTGAGAAGAATTGCAAGACTTTGTGCTCGTGGTAGTTCTCATTTAAAGTAGTTTATAGGTACATCATAGTCACAGACTTTGTGCTGCCTTATGCTATATATTATCATTAAGTAATCATTCTAAAAGGGTAGATAGGATTTCAGGTCTTCAAGACTTTGCGCGTGTTGGTTGTTTTCCCGTCCCGGAGGAAGTGACGGAAGTCTTTGTGCTTTCAGGAAACTTTATTTCTTCTTTCTTGGTTTCATTGCATAGCTGTTGTAATAAGTTTTTTTAAAGTTTTTTGTTGCTTTTCTGTGAAGAGAAAAGAATATAATCTTTCCTGAAAAAAGAGGAACGATTGTTGTCCTACCCATTTTAGTTTTAGTTAGTTAAAGGGGGAGCCTTCCCTTAATTAGGAGAGTTTTATCTCACGTGTTGTGGTTGAAACCACAATTTTGTATGCTTTCCCAAGTATACAAAATTTTCAACCAACACAACCACAAGAAAGCCAAGCCATCAATCTCAAAAGATCTCTCCAGAAAAATATAACTACTTGATCCAAGCCATCTACTACCCTAATACATAGCTCCTCAAATACTTCTCTACCTACTTATTGACAATCTTGGTTTTCCCATTGATTTGTGGGTGGTAACTAATGCTCGGATACAACTCAATACTTGTCAATTTGAAATGCTCTTGCCAAAACATCCTAAGAAACTTGTTCTCACGATCACTAACATTGTTCCTAGGTAGGCCATGGAGTTTGAACACCTCTCTAAAAGTCAAAACAGAAACAAATCTCCCAACACTCCTCCAATCTGTAGCTTTAAGTCTAATATGCAATAACCTCCTCCAAAATTGAAATAGAAACTTCACAATATGCCTAGTTGTGATCTTTGTAATGGAATCACCAACTAATCCTCCAAATTGTATCTTTCAACAACATGGAGCTTGTTGCCTATAAGGGGTTTCGTCCTCACAAACCAAGAAAAAGAATCAGCTCCTCTAGCAAGAAGAATATCAATTCACAAGTCAAGCATTAGCAAAATGAGCTCCAAACTTCACTTTTGTATCCTTCTCAAAACCCATGCCCCATTTAGCATTAAATGCACTTTTCTTTAAATTTAAAATGTTCCTTTATTTCTCCAAGTGAGGCATCCACTTTAGGGGTTACTTTAATTAAATTTTGAAAATTCCTTATGTCTCCCAAAAGAACCCCTTCCAAAATCACTTTATAAAATTAAATGACGATAAATTTATTTTTTATTTTTTTATAAAGTATTATTATTTAAATTAAATTCCTAGACCATTGTAAATATTTGGATGCCAACATTAAATGCCTTCACTGACATAGCTAAAATTATAAATGTTGACACTGACCCCGACGATACCTAAAACTAACTTACTAAAAATAGTATGGAAGAAAACACCCAAAACCACCCCAAGAAGTGGTGTTCTACACATTGAAAGGAAAAATAAATGAGCAATGGAAAGTACTAACTAATGAGCATTGTTTGAAGGAAAGAGATTACCAAGAAATAAAGAAGCCAAACCAAGCACCACCAAATGCAAAGGAGACACAAGAATTTGATAAGAGGAAAAAACAAAAAAAACCCCAATATTATGAATGGAGGCAAAATGAATAAGAATGATACAAAGAGAGAGAGAGAGCATTTAAACCTTAAGCTTGCTTGATTGAATATGAAGAATGAGAGGAGAGACACCTCAATAAATACAGGTGAGAAGGGGAGTTAGAATGTAACTCCCAACTCAATGAATGCCACCATTCATCTATGTGTGTGCAATGTGTCAAGAACCTCTTAAGGAGGTGGCTACAAATATTCCTTAATAAAGGAATTAAAAATAAAATGAGTCATCTTCACACATGTGTGAGAAGACAAAAAGACAAAAGACTTGTAGGGATTCCTTTGGAATATTCCTACAAGTTAATAAATAATTACATTTAAAGAATAACCTTTACCAAGTAAAGATTAATCTTCTAACATCCCCCCTTAAGCTTTACTTGGGGAGTTTACATCAAACCCTTCAATGGGTTGTAATCCAAGATTTTTACAATGAAAGAGAAATTTATCTTTACAAAGAGTTTTGGTGAGAATATCTGCAACTTGATCTTCACCTTTACAATACAAAAGAGAAATTTGCTTGTTTTCAATTTTCTCTCTAATGAAGTGATGTTGAAGAGCAATGTGCTTGGTCCTTGCATGAAAAATTGGATTCTTTGCCAAAGCAATAGCACTTTGATTATCACAATTTAAAGGAGTAGGATCCTGTTGAGGTAGACCCAAATGTTCAAGTAATCTTCTTAACCATAGTGCTTCTTTGGATGCATTAGTACAACCTTTATATTCATCTTCTATAGAACAAAGAGAACTAGATTGTTGTTTCTTACTACTCCATGAGATTGCACCTGATCCAACAAAGAAATAATAACCACAAGTGGATCTCCCATTATTGGGATCACCTCCTAAATCTAAATCAGTATAACGCTTTAAAGAAAAATCGCAATTTGCATCATAAAAAAGACCAAGATTAAGAGTACCTTTAAAATGAGTTTGTTGTGATTTACACATAAATTTAAAAACTAAACCAACACTATAAGAAATATCAAGTCTTGTAAGTGTTAAATAATTCAAACTACCAACTAATTGCCTATACAAAGTAGGATCAACAAAAGGAGTTTCCATATCAACCATTAATTTAGTTCCTAATTCACAAGGAGTAGAAACACACTTTGCATCATTCATTTTAAATCTATCTAAGAGATCTTGAGCATATTTATGTTGAGAAAGAAAAATACCTTTAGGTGTTTGCTAAATTTGCATACCCAAAAAATAATGCAATAGGCCTAAATTAGTCATTTGAAGTTGTTGATTGAGTTGAGACTTAACATCACTAATGAAATTGTTAGAACTAGAAGTGATAATTAAATCATCAACATATAAAATAATAATCACAATATCATTTTCACTATGCTTAATATATAAATTTAGATCATTTTTACTTCTAATGAAACCTTGAGATAGAAAGAAAGCATTAATCTTAGAATACCATTCTCTAAGAGATTGTTTTAAACCATAAACTGATTTCTTCAATTTGCAAACAAGATGTTCATTACCTTCTTTAATTAAACCCAAAGGTTGAGACATATAAATTTCTTCATGTAAATCACCATTTAAAAAAGCACTTTTAACATCCATTTGATGAATAGGCCAATCAATATGAGAAGCTAAAGCAAGAACTAATTTCATAGTTGGCATCTTAGCTACTGGAGAAAATGTTTCATTATAATCTAAGCCTTCAACTTGAGAGAAGCCCCTAGCAACTAATCTAGCTTTAAACTTGCTAACTTCATTATTTGCATTAACCTTAGTTTTATACAACCATTTGCATGAAACAAGATTCTTACCTTGATGTAAGGGAACTAAATCCCAAGTTTTATTAGCAATTAAAGTATCATATTCTTCTCGCATAGTTTTTTTCCAATGAGGTTGATTTTTAGCTTGTTCATATGTTTGAGGATCATTAGTATTCATAACTTGAGACATCAAAGCATAATTACAATAGTTTGCCTTTCTAGCTTTAGATTGATTCATTCTAGGTAAAATATCCTCACTTTCTTGCATAAAATAAACCATTTAGGCTTTCTTTTAGATGTAGGAGTATCATCACTAGAATAAGAATCATGAGGAGAAATTTCAACATTTTCATCATCACTATCACTATGAGTAAGAGATACATTGGGAGGGTTAAGAGAAGATTCAACTTGAGGATTATCCTCCACAACAATAACTTTATTTTGAGAAGATTCAATATCATGCACTTTAGAACAATCATGAACACCTTTTTCAGCAATGCATACATCTCTAGAAACTTTAACTTTGTTAGTAAGAGGATTATAAACTCTATAAGCTTTAGGATGTTCATCATAACCAACAAAAATATGATAAGAAGATTTATGATCTAATTTTTGCCTCATTTGTTTAGGTTTGTGAACATAAGCAATTGAACCAAAAATTCTTAAATGCTTAAAATTGGGCTTCCTACTAGACCAAGCTTCCTCAGGAGTTATATCCTTTAAAGCTTTAGTAGGAGTCCTATTAATAATGTAAGTAGCACAAAACATAGCTTATGCCCAAAATTTATAAGACATATTTTTAGCATGTAACATACATCTAGCCATTTCAACAATAGTTCTTTGCTTCTTTTCCGCTTCACCATTTTGTTGAGGTGTATAGAGAATAGTTAGCTCATGCTTAATACCAAATGATTTCAAATAACTATTAAAAGCATTATTCACATATTCTTTACCATTATCAATTCTAAGAATTTTAAGTTTAAAACCAGATTGTCTTTCAACAAATTTATGAAATTCAGAAAATATATCAAGAACTTGATCATTACTATGAAGAAAATAGATTCAAGTTCTTCTAGAATAATCATCAACAAAAGTAAGTGCATACCTTGATCCTTGGGTGGAGTTATTCTCCATGGTCCCAAAAGGTCACTATGAACTACGTGCAACTTATGAGTTGCCCTCCGTGATTGACCATGTGGAAAGGGCTCCCTATGCATCTTACCACTCATGCATCTTGTGCATACAATTTTAGATGGAACAATACTAGGCAATCCATCTACCATATTAAACTTTTGCATTAAATAAATATTGTTAGCATTTATATGACCAAGTCTTTCATGCCAAACATTGAAATCAATGGTAGATATTAAAGAGTATCTAGATTGAGTAAACTCATAAAATTTGAACAAGTTATCATTGTCTAATTAAGCATTAGCAATGACCTTGTTTTGTTTTGGATCAATAACAGAGCATATCTTTGTAAAATTATATTTTATAATCTTGACAAAGCTTAGCAACTGAAAGTAAATTAGTTTTTAATTCGGGAACATATAAAACATTATGCAATTTACCATTAAGAACATTCACATCTTCAATTGCCTCTACCTTACAAGTATGATTATTAGCAAGTTGAAGAGGAACATTAGACATATCAAGTTGCATAGACTCAAAAGCTTCTTTATGTGAAGTAACATGTTGAGATGCACCTAAATCAATAACCCATTCAAGAGGTTGAGAAACATTAAAATCACAAGTAAAAGCACTTCTAGATTGATGAGCATTGTTTTGAAACTTATTATTATTAGGTTTATTTTGTTGTTGATTATTTTGCTCCATAGGTTTTTTCTCATTTTGTTTTTTAAAACACGTATTTTGCCAATGACCATCCTTATTACAATAAGTGCAATGAGGTCACTTAGAAGAGTTAAACTTTATAGGATCGTTGCCATTATTATAATGAGGTTTAGTATTGTAATGTTGTTTAGAATGATGCTTAAAATTTTGCTTATGATTAGACAAAAAAGCATGTTCATTAGACTTAAGATTGTCAAATTGAATCAACTTATCTTCTTCTTGTCTTAATAAATTACGAAAAATATCATAAATTATTGAGTACCTAAAGAAGGAATAGCTAATTGAGCATGAATATTAGTAATAAATTGCTGAAATTGCCTAGGAAGACATTTTTTAAGAATAAGATGAATTATTCTAAGATCTTCTAATTGTACTCCTAAACCTTGCAATTGACTATTTAAAGCATCAAACTTTAATAAACAATCATCCATAGATTTAAAAGCAAAATACCTTAAATCTTCAAGTTGATCTTGAAGTTGATTTTTTCTAGATTCATTTGAACTATCATAAATAGTCTTGAGTTTGTTCCATGCTTCATAGGCTGTTGTACATGTCCCAATGTGAACATATAGTTCGGGTGACATAGAAATACCTATAACGCCAAGGGCTTCCTCATTCTTGAGCTTCCATTTTTCTTGTTCATCTTGGGATGTTGATGGGTTGGGTTTCGATTTGGGATCCATAACAACATCCAAAAGATGTTTAAAACAAAAAATAAAAGAGATATGAATTTTCCAAGAATGATAGTTAGAACCAGTTAATTTAATTCCAAGAATTAAAGTTGGCATGATTGCAATAAAAAAAATCACAATTTTATGATAAAAATGATAACTATTGTAAATATTTGCTTAAAAAAAAATACCTCTTTTGATTGAATTAAATATTTAAAAAACATAACCTCCTTTTAATATTGAATTAAATTGCTTAAAAAAATTGATTAAAAAAGAATTGAATAATTTAAGCCAAAAAAAAGTAAATGATAATTAATAAATAATATTAAATTAATAAAAAAATTAATAAACATTAATTTTAATATTAGAAGAGAACTAAGTTATAACTTTAAAATATTAATAAAAAATAACTTTAAGAAAACTTTATAAAAGGTATCGAAACTTTAAAAAGAATAAAAGCCTTTATTTAAAAACTTATACTAAGCAATGAAAAATTGAAAACCCTATTTTCTTTTCTTAAAGGAATCGATAGATTAAATGATTAAAGGATTTAAGACAAACCTTTCATAAAAAAAAATTAACAAATGAAAATAGTTTGAATTAGAAACTTTTAAAAGTTTTGAGCAAAGAAATGAAAAGCAGGGAAGGAGTGACGGGCTAAAGGATATAAAGTTAGCACAGCTATTAAGATTTAAAAAGATATCGGGCGGCAAAAGTAAGTGAAAAAATTTAGGGGTTTAAACTAAACAATTCGCACATGCGGGGCGCAAAGGGCAGCACCAGATCTGCACGGCGCAAGGTGAAGGAGCTAGGTAGCGGAGCGGATTAGGGAAGATGAGGCGAGTTTCGGGAGGAGCCGTTTCTAAGGACGGGGATATAGAGCGGAGGTTGAGGCGGTGGGGCGGTGGCGGCTATGAAGAAATTTTTATATTTTTCTGAAATTTAGTAGCTATTAAAAAGAATATGGGCCGCAACCCTTAAAGAATTTTTTTTGACTTTTTGATTTACTTTTTTAATACAAATATTTTGAAAAGATGATATAAATCTTGTGAAAGAAAAAAGGCTAGATTTTTCTAAATTAAAAATTATGCATGAAAAATAATGATTTTTTTACTTGATGTTTTCTATTTATTTTTTTTAAAACAGAGGGTCGAAGCTCTAATGGAGAAAAATAAATTAATCTATGAAGTGAAATTTAAAAAATAGTTTTTTTTGTTATATATATATATTTAAAACTGAAAAATAGATGATTTTTTTATTTATTTAAAAAGTATCTCTAAACTAGGGTTAGAATTTTTAAAAATTGATTTTTTTTAAAGAAATTTGAACATGCAGATAATGGATTTTTTTTTTAAACTTGAATTATAACTCTTTATTCGAGGGTTTCTAAAAATTGCATAAATTTAAACATGCATGCAAATTATATTGCACAAATCTAAAATTTGAAATAAAAACAAACTTAGAAATGAAATCCTACACAAAGGTTAGAAAAACAAAAAATCAAACAAGCAAAATAGACTTTGGCTCTTCTCCTCTCTTAGAGTGCCTCCAATGGTGTGCCTTTAAAAAACTTGGTAAACCTTCAACAATGTAGCTCACAAAATATTAGTAATACCAAAACTCTGATATTATGAAAGGAAAAATAAATGAGCAATGGAAAATACTAATTAATGAGCATTGTTTGAAGGAAAGAGATTACCAAGAAATAGAAAAGCCAAACCAAGCACCACCAAATGCAAAGGAGACACAAGAATTTGATAAGGGGAAAAAACAGAAAAAAACCCCAATATTATGAATGGACGGAAAATGCCTCATAATGATACAAAGAGAGACAGAGAAAGCACTTAAACTTTAAGCTTGCTTGCTTGAATATGAAGAATGAGAGGAGAGGCGCCTCAATAAATAGAGGTGAGAAGAGGAGTCAAAATGTAACTCCCAACTCAATGAATGACACCATTCATCTATGTGTGTGCAATGTGTCAAGAAACTCTTAAGGAGGTGGCTACAAATATTCTTTAATAAAAGAATTAAAAATAAAATGAGTCATCTTCACACATGTGTGAGAAGACAAAAAAACAAAAGACTTGTAGGGATTCTTTTGGAATATTCCTACAAGTTAATAAGTAATTACATTTAAAGAATAACATTTACCAAGTAAAGATTAATCTTCTAATACACATCATAATTTCCAAAGCTCAAATAATCACTTGATGTTGCAATTCTATTGGATCCAATTGACTCCAAGGATTCCCTAATCCTAACTCATTAGCCTACGGGAATCCACTGAATAGGCTAACTATCCACCGAACTAAAGTGACCTAGGAAAGGGACATTACAATGATGTCATCTACATATATCACCAAAATCACCACATCAATATCCATGCTTTTGATGTATAGGTTGGGATCCAAATGACTTATTTTGAAACCCTATTCACACAAATATTTATCATTATTACTCAAACCAGCCAAAAAAAAAGGCTTGGAAGTCCCCAACACAAACTAACCATCAACAACAAAACAACTCAAAGCTTTTCAATTTCAAAACAGGCAAAGCAGCCTAAGAAAGTAACTAAAAAAATATTCCACCACAACAACATACACACAACAAGATTCTTTTTCTCATATGTTGGAGCTCAAATATAATAAAAGAAGACCATACTTAGTAAGAGAGAAACCATAGGTAGTAAGCAGGCCCAAATAACACCCATCAAAGACCCTTCAAGCTCTTGAGATTCAAAATCAAACCAACAATAGCATCCAAGAACAATGGCCAACAGCTATTCATGCACACCCTTAGGATCTCTTTCAAACCACAAAAGTTACAAACCAAACTCACAATTTCCATAATCAACCAACTTTAGATTTTTTTTTGTCAAAACATCGATACCTAAGGAAACTGCAAATGAATAATCCATTAATAAGAAAACCAAGAGAAGACAAGACCAAGGTTGCATTGAATGCATGGCTCCTCACGAAGCGAAAGGGTAGTTGAGGTGTCCTTACTCTTCCATAATTTTCCATCCAGTTTCTCTTCAACTCCAACACAAATTATCACCTTCCATAATTAATTTTCAACGTAACAGTGGTTTCGCATTCGAAAAGTCATGACACATAAAATTGAAAATATGATAAAGAAGTTCATAACCAACTTTCACCAACACATGAAATTTCAATTTGCCAAATCTCTTGTGCTTTACAATGTTGAAAATCAACATTTTAAAAATGAATCCAAAATATTAAAAACGTCACTTTGTAACATCGCTAGAGGACCATCACTTCCAAAAGCCAAAGAGACATTGGAAATGTGTCAACAAACACTAAACCATAGGTATAAACCATGATGTTTGAAAATTATTCATCTGCATATAACTTACCCTCAATGCTTAGTCAAAACCTAAGTTGCTAGTTCAGGTACACTGGTATGGCTATAGATATATATATTTGTATAGATATGTAGAAAATTGAAAATGTAGTTGATTGTGATAAAAATAATTGATAATTCTATTATTCACAAATATAATTATGCAATTAATTAGAATTTCATTAACTAAAATCTAACTCCCATGTTTTTGATCAAGTTTTTAATAAGTGACATTCAAAGTTTTCCATACCCCTTATGAATGTCTATATTCAATGTTCGTATAACAACATTGCAACAACCTCAACTATTTTAAAATTCTCCAAATAAATAAAAGTTTAAAGATAAAAGTATTTTTATTTTCCCTTATACCATCTATCTACAACTTATCTATAAGACCACTGTCTTAAAAAGGAACCTTCATATTCTAATAAAGACCAGCTAAGATTTTTTAGGTACCTAGCTTCTCCCAATATCCCAGTGTTGCGGTGCTCACGTGTTCTGACAACTTTAATCTTATTCCAATGCATGAGACATGATACTTTCCAAGCTAGGAATTTTTTTTGAAAAATTGACCTGGATTTTTCCAATCTCAAGTTGTGTCTCCACCCGCTTCAATGCAAAAGGTTGGAGAGACAACAACAAACCTACTGCCTTCCATACGATAAAATTCCTGCACACCGTTTCTTACTAGCTATTCAAACTTTCATATTCTTCTCAATGCATATTTTTGAGTCTTGAAGTCCAAGCATTTCCTTTGTGTTTTATATATCGGGGCCATCATTTCATTGGGCACAATGGTTTCTAAGCTTTAGAGAATTGAAAAGTGTTTAGTTGAAGAATGGGATGAAAAGCTTCAAGCAAGAGATGGACAGACATGTGCTTGCAGCATGTTTGGACTGAGCACAGCCCTGCTGTCCCAGGTACTTTATGGGTACATGGGGTGTGCCCTGGTCATACACATTCTCCATCCCATTCCACCTCTGATCCATCCCATCCAGCACAGTGACAGGGGCATGTTTTGAAGGAGCCAGTAATTTAGGTCAAAATTTAAAATTGGTGCTTAATAAAATATAAATGATATTGCCATTTTTTTACTTAAATTCACTGAATAAGGCAACTGCAGCAAAACCAAATGTAAAATAAAATCATTTTAAAATTACAAGTGAAAAAACAACCGTCATACTGCAATAAAGTTTACTGCCATTCAGATTGACCGGGAAGCTTCATAACTACGTCATTATAGATTTCAATGTGTATGCGTTTAAACTTATAGCAAGCCAGTGATAATGCCTTTATCTCATCTTGTAATGACTTTGGAAATCATGGAACCATAATTGACAAACCAAATTCTCATCATAGTCACAAGCAGAAGCTTCTACCATAATAGCCAAAAGGTTCATGTGCATATTTGGAAACAAAGAAACCAATGAAATCAACTTCATCATGCATGTGGTTATTGCTTTTCATTAGCTGTACAAGAAATGCAATCCACTTGCAAATAATAATACCTTGAGAAAAAGAAACTGTGAGAGCAGTAACAGTTTTGTGAGGCTACTTTATTATATTTTTCATTCCAACAATGAAATGAATTCAATACAAGTTAGAATAGAATTAATTTGTTTAAATATTATAGAACATCTAAACGGTTCCACCATTTAAACTGATCGCAACCATGCTACCAAAGTAACTTATTGTTGCAAATTATATCAATGTGAGCACTAATTGCCCATATCTTAACTGTCAAAACTCATCAATATTCAACATGAAAACAGTGACTGCTGCATTAATAACATCTTGTGAAATCATTGTTTACAAATTGAATGTCTCTTGTAAAGCGAAACAACTCATACAAAATATGAAAAGCATTAATGTGAATGGAGAACCATTCCTGGAAAAGCATTAATGTGAACTGAGATTGAATAAAATTATCTAACTCAAACAAAAGGTAGATATAAGAAACAATGAAAGGGACTCCTATCCAAAAGTGTAAACGTAGACTAGGTGATGATGGCACACAAAAAGGAACTTATAGAATTGTTTGAAAGGGGGTGAGCAAATGCCTGCACTAACAACTGGCTTGAACCGTTGGTTAGATAGTTTGGCCATCCAATATAGGGACTGGTTTTGGGGCTAACCCTTCTATCTGCCCCAACTCAAGAGGACTAGCTCCCTTTCTCTCATGTTACCATACAGACAATGCTCACACTACTAGATGATTTCTCTTTGTTTTTGAGGAACTTCATGTATTTACACATTAATACCTCTGCTCTGTAGTGAAGCTTTCAAGAAACTGAGTTTGAATTCCTGGAGTTGAGGCATACTGTTATGCAAGTAGCTTCAGTTTTGGCATGCATGTGGTATTCGTGGGGCTTCCTTCTGTACCTGTTTTGCTACATATTGTGTTTAACGTCTTACAATGATGTGAAAATGAAACAAACTTGAGAACTTAACCATCTATCATGATTTCCAAATTGTTTCTTATATTGACATGGAGAGAGATTATGGAGAACAACATTTATTATATTCTTAACTAGTAAAGAAGGATAATCTGCTTATTACAAGCGTGTATTGTGTTTGACATGGGATAGTGGCAAATCCCCCATATATTACCATATCATGACAAATGTGTTTCTGTAGTTAATCACTTAATGTAGCCATTCAGCCCCATATTCCGATCATTTCCTTTTCTGTTTGTGACCATCAAACACCTTAATTCCACTGTTAGTCAGTAAAATCCTGGTTCTTCATATGAGCTTTTATTCATGCATATGCACACTACTTATTGTGGTTTTATTAATTTTTCATAACAGGAAAAGGTCTTCAAGAATTATTTGAATTTCAAGTTCGATCAGCCGTATGAACAGGGTTTCTATTATTGGTCATTACTATTAGAGCATTGCATGTGGCAAAGGACTGAATTTCTTGAGATTATTCCTCAAATTGAAGCAGATGACCTAGTGAAATTTGCTTCCCGCATAATCTCGCGAACATTTATGGAATGTTATGTTGCAGGTTTGTTTTCTTATCCTTGCTATGTAGGTCTGTTTGTGTTGAAACCTGAAACAAGAAACATGAACTTAATGCAATGCATGGTAATACTTGATCCAATTTCAGGTAATATGACATCAAAGGAATCAGAGTCTCTGGTTGAGCATATTGAAGACTCTTTGTTTAATGGTCATGTGTCTCTGTGCAAGCCACTTTTTCCGTCACAACATTTGGAAAGGAGAATTGTCAAACTTGATTCAGGCACAAATTTCTACTATCCTGTTGAGGGACTAAATGAACAGGATGAGAATTCTGCATTGCATCATTACATTCAAGTATATCTTCATTTTACACAGCAATATGTTTGACATCTTTTTTCACGAGTTTACATGTTATTTAGAAATGCTTTGTTTTTACATTTTACATGCTGGTTTATTATATCCAGAATTGACTAGGTTTTTATTTCTTGTTAATTTCAAGTCATAGATGTCAGTTTCCATTATATAGTCAATTGTAAGCGCTTGGATGAAAATGACATTTTTAGAATAGTTTTCTTCTACCTTTAGTTCTTAAATTTTTCTTTCGCATTTTTGGCTTTGCATGGGCTGAGACAGGCCCATATTTAACAATGAAGTCCTCTACTATATCTTCAAAAGTGTCAAAAGGTTGTTTTCAGAGTACAATCAGAGGATATGTTAGAATATTGCCATTGATGTCAAAGCAAATTGTCATTGATGTCATGATAATTTGATTAAAGTTGAAGGAATTTGTTGTCCAAGATTGATAGAAATATCGTAATTGATGAAGAGCTTATTTCCAATGAAGGACAAAGGCCAAAAGCCACTAATCAATGTTCAAAGACCAAACAAAATCAGGTTTAAATCTCTATTGGCAAAGAGCAGATCGTACCATTCTAATGCATATGGCAGCATCAGATTTAATTCATAAATTGGCCGACCCTTGAGATGATGTGAGAAGTATTTATTATATATTAATTTGAAATAAGGCCGACCCTTTATTAGCGACTCCCTTGATGATTTGAAAATTACAAATTAAATTATTATCATCCAAGACTATAATGAAGGTGGAGCGATTAACATCTATGAAGCAGCGATTTTATGTTACAAAAAGAATCGATTAATAAAAGAACAAAGGCAGCGGTTAGTGAGTAGAATGCAGTCATTAATGAAGGACATCGATTAAGAGTAGAAGAGGCAGCGATTACATGTTGTGAAAGGCGGTGATTATTTACTCTCAAAAGGCAGTGATCAACTTTGTTAATAAAGGGACATGGCCATTTAAATGGATATCTATTTGCAAAGAGATGTGTCTCCTCATTTAAACATAAGGATATAAAATGAAAAAGAAATATGTGGAGTGAAAAAAAATGTAGATGTGTTTCGTGTGTGAAGAGTGAATAAGGAAGCAAGTGTGTAGAGCCAAAAGGATATAACATACAAACACAAGAAGACTGTATGAAGAGAATATAGAAGATTATTCAAAGGCAGATTTGTAAAGAGGAATACATGCAGATTTGAAGAAGAAAAGTATATGAAAAGGATGACATTAAAATTGTGAGACAGAGAATATCTATAGTCAGTTTTTATGAAGACATTAGAAGAGTTTGTCATCCATTGAACAAGCATAAAATTTGAGAAGAATAGAGCAGAGTTGTGAAAATATTATATGTATATCGTTTGTTGAAAGAGCAAATTAAGAAGGGGAAATACTTTGTCTTCGTTGGAGGTTGGTGCCTCTAGTAGGTTGGTACCTGTATGCTCATCAGGATATTCAACTTAAAAAATGTGATGAGCCCTGCTGGCTCTAAATTCAAACCCCAGTATTTCTTAAGTCTTTTAGTGTTATTTAATTTTTTAGAGAAAGTTTGATAGACAGAAGAGAAGGGGCGCACAACATAAATGCTTATAAAATGTAAATTTGCACTATTTTCTTCAGAATGAAAGTGTAGAAGACATTATTTAACTGAAACAAATAGATTGCAAATGATAAACATACCAAAAGGGTTCCAGATTATTTATTTAAAAAAAGTAAGCCAGCTCGCCAGCCAAGAATGGTGAAAACTGACATATAAAGACGTCTGGCTTCCAGAATTGAGTTCTCCCTTTCAGAAACTGGATACAAGCACTTGAGAAGGGTACACGCCAATGATGGAAGGTAAACAGGAGCCAAAACAAAGGCGTTTCAGCAAGATGCTTCACACGCCTCCCTTAATGGGCACATATCCCAATGCAAGTGTACGGCCAAGGTAGAAACCCAAAAAGAACACTCTGAAAGCTGAGATCTGTAGAGAATGGTGTCTCTAGAGATGAAACCCTCTTTCCCTATTGCTGACAAGTAAATACTGAATGGTAAGTCTCTGACAGAATCAAGTAGAACCTCTGAATGAAGCTCTCAACTACACTGATTCGATTGATCTCTCACAATCTCAAGAGTGCTCAACACTAAAGAGGAATCGTTCTTCAATGGAAGATTTTTCAAACCCTAATCATAGGAGAATGCACAGGAAGAAACACAAGGCAAAGTCGAAATTATCAAAAGGTGAGTTTCTCATTGCCAAAAATGCCCTTATATGCAAAAGGCACGAATTCCAAGAAAGATATGCCCCTCTTTACATTTTAAATCTTTTAAAATATATTTAAGTCATTTCATAGTATTTGACTTAAATACTTGGGCGCACTTTATTAATTAAAGTGATTAAAATATTAAATCACTTTTGGAGAATATTTAAGTGATTTAAAAAGTATAAAGTCAATTTGACTTTATAATAAAATATTAAGTTAATAAATAACTTAAATCACTCAAATAGGCATAACTTCCACAATTCTTCATAAAATCCTGTGCCGTCAGAAGCTGTCGACTCCTGAACTGCTAACTCCTGCTGTGAACCAACACTGGGCTCTGAACACGAGAACGATCAAACTCTCCAGAAAGTACCACTGACCCTCTAACCAATCCAGCTAGCCCACAAGGGTCCAATAAAGGGCTAACACACTGTTCCGGAGAACTGACTAGAGCGGGGACATCACAAAAAACAAAAGACAATGATTTAAGCTACATTGTCCACTTATTTTTTACTTATCGTTTATTTTATCCTCTATAGCTAGGTTTGCCTCCTACCGAGCCAGATTTGGGTTTGGTTCACACCAGATCCAGTTCCTCTGTGGTTTTCGGCAAGGTCCTTGCTTAGAGGGGTCAGTTCACTTGGGACGAACCCGAGTGCACCTACACACACCTAGGACGCACTCGGACACGCAATGATGGGTTTTTAAATTTTGTTTTTTTTTTCTTTGACTTTGACATGCACCCTCCTCAACCCTAAAAGAGACATCTAAAACACAAAACACCAAAACAACTTCATTTTTGTTCATTTCTTTTGCAAACAACAAGTTTCATTCCAAGAGGCTAAGCATTCATTTTTGCTTGTTTATTCAACAAAGGGAGTTGAAGATTAACCTTTGAAGCTTCTACAACAATTGCATTGTCACTCCTACACATTTACAAGTGTTCATTAGTTGCCAAGAAGATTATAGAAGGATTTTTTTGCAATGAGGTAAGTATTTTTCAATTTTTTTCCTCCATTTTTGGTTTACAAACATGAAACAAATTATTTGCCTTCTTTATCTATGTTTTTCCCATTCTTTTATGAATGTATCAAATATTCAAAAGAGCTAGGTTTTACATATCTATATTTTGTGTTCAATTTTTTGTTTTTGTTTTGAATGTATTGTTTAGAAAATTTCTTGCCATAGGAATCACAATGGAAACAAGTTCTACCTCCACAAATCAACCTAAATTCAAAACAGATCCGAATTCTCTATGACAGACCTTACTCAATTGGGTAGATAGATGTATAATTATGTCAAGCACTTATGAGCAGTATCAATCTCAGTTCATGTCTAAGATGGGTCTTATTTAATCAAAATAGCTTACTTAGATTCTTAATGTTAGAGTAATTAATGAATCTCAATAATTGTTTCAATTCGCAGACTCGACCATGGAGATTTTTCTTGCAATGAAGGAAGTCCTCTATCAATACTCTAATAATGGTGATGATCAGATTCGAGTATGAGTCTTGCTACTGTTCTTGCTCTCAACAGTGTATGGCTACTCTTGTCAGCTGCTCCTTCCTTATCGGGCTGATTGCGTCACTCCTCGGATGGCGTGTCTTTGGCTCTTGTGCTGGTGACTTTTGAATTGCCTTAGCATCGCCCTCTTTATCTTTGTTTCGGACTTTCCTCTCCTATTTCTTTAGTCTGATTTCTACTTGATTCCTATCCTCTCTAATACGGGTTTTGCTTGGCTCTTTATGTGTTGTGCGTCGATCTTCGTCTTCTATTCTATTCTATTCATGGCCTCGAATCTTATATTCTTTCTTAATCGATGCGTCTCTTCATCCCCTAGGCGACCCTTCATAGAGATGCGACTAGTTTCATTCGTGCTTCTTCATCTGAAACGTATCTACTAAATCATGATTAGCATTATTCATATAAATAATGATTTGTTTAAATATGTATTTTTTTATACAACTATATTTAAATGTATGTATGCGTTTATTTAGATATTTGTTTATATATATATTATATAAAATAATATTATATATATCTTATTTGTACATTTATATTCATATATTTATTTATGTATATATATTTATATATTTATATATACATTTACATAGCTAAAAGAAAAGAGAATTGTAATTGAATTAGACTATATACTTATCTTAATGGAGCTTGGAGGATGGGGATATCACAAGTCTCCCCCGCTTGATATTGCTTGTCCTCAAGCAATCTTTAGTAACTCTTTTCTCCTCAAATATCTTGATATTCTTTGCCGGTGCAGTGGTCTTCATCCTGGAAAAGATTGTAACAACTTGCTACCTCTAATCTCTTTCCAGGTCCTCTGGATATCTTATTTCTTTCTTCCAATCAAGCCCAAGAGCACCGAGTGACACCTAGTCATTCAGCCTCCTGGCCCCAACTAGGGGTGGGCATACTTGATGGATATGTATTTCTTCCTTCCAATCAAGCCCAAGAGCACAGAGTGACACCTAGTCATTTAGCCCCTTGGCCCCAACTAGGGGTTGGCGTACTTGATGGAGGTGTATTCATTTCTTCCAATCAAGCCCAAGAGCACAGAGTGACACCTAGTCATTCGGCCTCCTGGCCACAACTAGGGGTGAGCGTACTTGATGGATATGTATTTCTTCCTTCCAATCAAGCCCAAGAGCACAAGTGACACCTAGTCATTCGGCCCCTTGGCCCCAACTAGGGGTTGGTGTACTTGATGGAGGTGAATTCCTTTCTTCCAATCAAGCCCAAGAGCACGGAGTGACACCTAGTCATTCGGCCTCCTGGCCCCAACTAGTGGTGGTCGTACTTGATGGATATGTATTTCTTCCTTCCAATCAAGCCCAAGAGCATGGAATGACACCTAGTCATTCGGCCTCGTGGCCCCAACTAGGGGTTGGCGTACTTGATGGAGGATCAAGATATTTTTGAATGTCCTTAATCAAATCTCAATATTTATTAAGAATATCCTTGTTTTAATTTCAAGTCTTATTAATCTTATTACGAAGATATTACATTCCAGAGTCTATTTCTTGTTTAGTCAAGGGCCATCATGTTTGGCCTCGCCTGATTTTTATTCTTAAATGCCTCAATGGTTTCTTTCTTTTCCCATGTGGCATCGTATTCGGAAGTCCCTTCCATTTGATTAGGAACTCGGTAATGATCCTGCTCCTTAGCTTCCTTTCTCTGGTGTCCATGATGAACTCTGGCTCTAACGTGAGTTGCCCTTCCTCATCCAATGGAGGTAACTCGGTGCAAGGGAGGGCCTTTTGCCCAAGGACCTTTTTAAACCAGGATACATGGAAGACATTGTGGATCCTGCTGTGCTCTGGTAGCTCTATCTCGTAGGCGACCTCACCTATTCTTTTTGTAAATTTGTAAGGCCCATAGAAATGTGGCTTTAGTTTTTCAGCCCCACTCTTTTTGATTGATGTCTTCTTGTATGGTTGTAGTCATAAAAAGACTAGGTCTCCGACTTCAAATGTCCTTTCTATGCGGTGTCGATCACCATAGATTTTTTGTTGGTTCTGTGCTTGCTGCAAATTTTCCTTAAGGGATTTCATGAGATCAATGCTTTTTTGTATGAAGTCCTGTACATTTTGTACTTTGCTCTCTTGGGTGACCAAGTGTCCGAAGGAAGGAGCTTCGTATCCATATAGGGCCTGGAAAGGGCTCATTCCAATGGACATATGATGTGTGGTATTGTAACAATATTCGCCCAAGTGTAGCCATTTTATCCACGCGGTTTGTTGTCCTATTACATAATTCCTTAAGTACCCCTCTATCCACTTGTTAACTATTTTTATTTGTCCATCTGTTTGTGGATGGTAACTTGTACTAGGGGTCAGATTTGTCCCTGCTAGCCGAAAAACTTCTTGCCAAAATTGTCTTAGAAATTTACTATCCCTGTCACTGACAATTGTTCTGGGTATCCCATGCAAGCGAAAAACTTCCTTAAAGAATAAATTTGTTATCTGTGATGCCTTGTATTTTGATGAAATTGCAAAGAAATGGGCGTATTTAGTAAGTCTGTCCACTATTACATAAATACTATCTTTCCAGTGTGTTTTTGGCAGTCCGGTTATGAAATCCATCGAGATACTTTCCCATTTCTGGTTGGGAATGGGCAATGGTTGTAGTAGACCTTTCGGATGGCTTTGTTCCGCCTTATTTTGTTGACAAGTCACACATTCTTGCACATGTTTGAGCACATCACCTTTTAATCCTTTCCATGAGTACTTCTCTCTGATTTGTTTGTATGTCTTGTAGTATCCCTGGTGGCCTGCCAGAGGGCTATCATGGAATTCCTTAATGATTTTATTCTTTATCTTTGAGTGAGGGGCAAGGAATATCCTTCCCTTGTGGTGCCTAGATAATGCATCTGCCACTTTATTGTTGGTTCCTTTAACATATTCTATGTCAAAGTCATAAGCTTGAACTCGGCTCACCCATTTTTGTTGACGATCATTGAGATCCTTTTGATGCATGAAAAATGTTAGACTATTGCGGTTTGTTTTGATGATGAACTTCCCGCAGACTAAGTATTGTCTAAATTTGGCTAGGGCATGCATGATAGCCAACATCTCTTTGTCGTATATGGAATAGTGTTTTTCAGTCTTTGTCAATTTGCGGCTTTCAAAGGCTATAGGATGTTTCCTTTGCATGAGAACCGCGTCGATTCCCTCTCCGAAGGCATCACATTGCAGCTCAAAGGGTAGGGTGAAATCAGGAATAGCAAGGATAGGGCAGGTGCTCATGGTTCCCTTGAGTTGTGTTGACGTGTGTTTTATGACAATGCCAGCACAGAATAAAATGTCCAACGGCCACTCTATTCTCTCTTGATCAAAGTGTTCCGCATGCTAAGATTGCGTGAAAGTTCATGCGTTCGACTCCAAGGTTCCTTTAATGCGAATAGACTCAATAGGTTGATGTGAATATGCTAGGTATTCCAAGGGGACTTACGTAATTGTTCGATTTTGTTGGCTCAAGCAAATGAAAGGTTTTGACTGTGATGCTCTGGTATTTGGATGGACCGAGAAATACTGAATTTAAAGGAGGTAGGGGGTAGGAATTATACTATCTACTTCTAAGGGGGTGGAATGTAAGGACTAGCTTTAACAATCTTCAAACTGAACTTTGTTTCGTCTCCCCTTCGGACAACTCTGACAAAGTTGGTGCAATCTTCAAAGGATGGATAGGATGTTCAAATTGAGATTCAACATGCGCACCCCTTCACAACGAAGCAAGTGGGCATACGAACCACAACCGAAGTTAGGTGCTGAGATTCCAGTTGACCACATAGGGGCGGACTTACCATCAGCAAGCCACCAGTGGTATGGATACGGGAAGATATGCTCAAACCAATGTCACATTCCACAATTAACACTACTTGCATGAAAACAAAATCTACTTTACTCTACTCTATTCGAATTGGAAAGACGAAAAGATCTCGTCAACTGCCCACAACACAAAATGAAGTCACCAATCAATGAAATCTTTATATCATGAGAGTCTTACACAACAATCTTTTGCAAAAAACTTTCAAAGGGAAAGTCTTTCTTTCCTTTCCAACTAAGCTAACTCCTAGCTCTACTTTAGCTCAACTCTATTTCTGATTTCTGTCTACTCTGATATCTTCTAACTATATTACAAATGAGGGGGGATACCCCTTTTATATCTAGCCCAGTCCAGTGGACGGCTTAGATCAAAATACAATGGACGGCTCAGATCGAGCCACCTAAGCCCTGATTAGGGTTTCAGCCCTAAAAACCGCCACTGAGAGGAGTGGGGCAATGAATGCGCCCTCCACTCCTCATCAATGAACCACTAACTGCCATCAATGCACGTCGTCACCCTCCAGAAGGTCATCATCCAGAAGGGTGTTTCCCTTCTTCTCGTTGGCTGCAAATCTGATGAATCTGTCTAGTACTGCCTCAATTTCCTGATCCGAAATGGGAGGAATGTGATTTAACTGGAAGTCCAAAACTGTAACTGTTTGTCCGTGCCGGGCACATGATTTCTTCCAGGCAACAAGGGTGTCCTGGGTGTTCTGTATGATACTGGAGAACATGGCTGTGTTCTCGAAATCATCTTGTGTGAAGGTCTTCACCTCAGAGAAGAATGGCGTCAATCTGTCTTTCAATCCATCTGCAATTACCTCTTCAGAAGTCAACCTCCTGGAAAAGATTGCCTCCAATGTGTTGAGGATTCCATCTAAGATGTTCGTCATGGCTTTTCTAACCCTGACCGAATCTGCCTATGATGCATCATAGAATCCCCGGCCTGTGACCACTGAAGAGTACCATCTAGCGAAGTCGTATCTATCCCCCTGCTGGATAACACCTCCCTCAACCAAAGTGTGTTGAGGTATGCTCATCAAAGCCCCTAAATGGAGAACAACTCTCGTCTGATAGATGCGAGCCTCACCCCAAGCATGGTTAACTGCCTCCACTCTAGCCATAATATCGGAAGCTTGCCCATAGGCATGTGCAAGATCTTCCATGAACTTTCTTGTTTCTTTATGCATACTGGCAACCCACTTGTCTGCTTGCTATGCCATTCTCTTCAAATCTTCTAACCCACTGATTGACTCCCCGGAAAACTCAGCTGGCAACTCAATTGTCGGATTCTCTTGCCCACAAGGACGGGACAAGTGTTGCACGTAGCCAATCAATGTCTTGTGCTCTACCTTCAATTTCTTATATTTGCCCTCAACATAGGACAATCTATCCTTGAGTGCTCGATAGGAATTATCGCACTCCTCTACTACTTGTGCTCCAGTAGGGCGGCCAAGTTCCATTGTTGTAACAACATAATTTTCGAGAACGGCCTCGTCCCTATCACACTCCACCCGAGGCACTGCCATATGTAACGTTCGAGACCCATCCTCATTTGTGGATATATTGGAGAACTTCCTAGCCTTTTTCTTTGCTGGAGGTGCGTTGATCCTTTGTAATAACTCCTCCATTTCGGCTGCAGGATCGGTCTCATCTATAGGATCACGCCTCGTCCTATCCCTTACCCATTCTGGCACCTCCTGCCGCATGTCTAATATAATAAAAGGCTGTTCCACCTCGGCCTCTACCTTGTGAACCTCTCCTCTACCATCGTTCCGACGAGGCTCACCGTCATCAATAGGCTCAATGTCTCCTGAGCTCTAGGCGTCCTGATCTGAAGTAGCATCACCCTCAAGAGCTGCCTCAATTTCCTGCTGAAACTGAGTATCCGTGGCAATCCCCTCATCTGTCTCTTGCTGATTTGCTTGTGGGTTACCTTCTTAGGGCATGTTGATGCTATGGCCCACTGATTCTCTACGAGGTGGCTGACTCTCCACTCGCACCGTCTGCTCTACATCCAATCTCTCCCTCTGATCAACAAACAACGACACCTCATGTAAGCTTGGAGAATGTGCCCGAGATGGCGTATGCATGGACTCCTCAACTACCACAGGCTCAGGTCGAACTGGCTCCTTTCCTCTAGGCTCTGGAGTTGGATTACTCCGTCTCTTCTGATTAGTTGCCGGTAATCTGTTGTCTCCCATTAAATTGTACGTGAGGGGAATTGACCTTCCCTTAAGTCGGCTGACATGCCTCTCTATCCAACTCCGTGTAAATGTCAAGACTGGGATACAAAGTGTATCCAAGTCAGTGATCTCCGGCTCCAACCAATCTGGGAGTGGTAGGGGCGTATCTCTCACTATTTCATAGTCACCCTGTACTACGTTTATGTCTTCCTCAACCTGATCTGGTACTGGGATAATCTCACACTCTCTGACCATCACCAACGGTATCCGAGAGAACATTCTTTTTCTGACTTCGATCTCATCCACTGCACTTGCCCAAAAGTCTTCGATCTGCACCTTGTGCCTAAATTCTTCTGTCAATATCCATCTGATGTTTCGGTGGGGATCGTAGTAGTGCCTGCTGGTGTGATAGGAAAGGTGAAAGAATTGGAGCTCCGCTTCCGCCTCCCTTGCTGCTTGCAGCGATGGGAAGATTTCATCTGAATTCCCCATGGTAATTGGGAATCCAAGTCCACCTTTCTTCTTCTTCTTCTAAATCTTATCATAGGCAATCAATTGCCTAGATACTTCCAGCATCACTATCCTATTTGTGGGATACCGAGGCAATCTGTATGGATAGGAGGAAAATCCTTGCAGCCTCATGTAGGTGAATTTTGGAAATTGGATAAACCAACATCCGAATTTCTCAATCATTTCTTGTGCCTCCCTTGATATTCTGTGATGGGCTCTCTGCTGCAGGGTCCTCGTTATGTGCATGGTGAGGGCATCTTGACCCTCTTGTAATTAGTTGTGCTTGTCAAATGCAACTGTGGACAAGCCTCATATATTGTAAACTGATGGGAACCGCAACCGATTGGTTCCTTGTAGGAGATTCCTCTGTATCTCGTCCTGCGAGCCAGCATATAAACAAGGTAGGAGTCCATGTAAAATTTCTTCGTCCTCCTCACGCCACGAAGCTGCTCATGTATGTTATCACTGATCATCAGTGCCCAATCCATGTAATCCTTTCCCTCTAACACCAAGTTGACAAAATAAAACATCCAAGGTTCAAAGATGAACGCTTGGGGGGATCCTCCAACTCTGCTTAACATCATGATCAGATCACCAAACTCCTGCCTCAAATCCTCCGAGACTATCTGCTTGGGAAATTTTGTGCGAGTTGGCTTGGGTTTAATCATCCACCTGGTATTTATCAAATCAACACACCAGTCTGTGGTGGATGAGTACATCTTTCCAGCTCTTTCCTTCGTCTTGTAGATCATCTTCTCATGGACTGGAATCCCGAATGCCTCTCCGATTGCTTCAAGTGTCAGGTTGGCCAATACCTTGCCATCTGGCGAAGTGACTGTCCTCTGTTCTGCATTATAGTGGTGGGTGCACTCCATGATGAGTTCTGGGCATCGTATAGTCGGTGGAAAATTGGCAGTTGCATACATTCCACTTCTAACAATACTGTGTGAAGTCACCGATGGGTGATGGCCTCCAGTTCCCATTATCCTCCTTCTGAATGCCTCCAGGTTGAATGAGCCCAAGTTCGTGTCAGCTAGCCTGCCGAGCTTTGATGAAAATTTTGACTCTGGCAAGAATGACTTGCCCAGTTTCTTGATCAATGCCTGTCTGGACTCGGTGTGGTTGTTTTTGCCTGCAGCTCTTCTGCTTGATTCAGCCATTTTGCAAAAAAGGCAAGATAGTTAGACGACAAGATTTTAATAAAATAAAATAATCACCATTGAGGGTGCCAGCAGACTTTTAAATAAAAAGGCTGCAACACTTCTACCGTTTCCAACTGCAAACCTCAACTGTCTTGTTCACTTCAGCTGTGAAATTTCTGTATTTGCAGCAGCTCTTGAGACCTTTCTCGAACTCGTATTTCTCTTCTAGAAGAAACGTACTTTCAACAACCTGTAGGTGTCTTCACAAATTCAAACTTTCAGCAAATGCAGCCTTTTTCAACTTCAAATTTCTCAGCAACTTCAGACTTAACCTTGTTTATTTCAGCAGTCGAATGAAACTTCTTCACTAAGTCGCACCTTCTCAGCAACTGCAAGACTTCAACAAGCTGAATCGTACCTTTCACTTTCAGCCACTGGAATGAAACCTCTTCACAAAGTCGTACCTTCTCAGCAACTGCAGCAACTGGCAACTGGGAAATTCGCACCTCTTCAGCAAATGTAGTCTCAGCAAGCTAAGTCGTACCTTCTCAGCAACTGCAGCTTCTTCAAATTTGTACTCTAGCAACCTTCAGCTATCTCACAATTTCGAACTCTTCAGCAACTTCAGCCTCTTCAAGAATTCGTACTTTTCACTTTAGCAACCTTTTTGCTCTTAGCAACTGGTGAGAGGAATGAAGAGGACTTCAAAAACTTATAGCCAGGTCGAATTCCTGCAGTGGCTATACTTAGCAAATTTTCGAATTCGTTTTCCCTCTCTTTTCCCAATTGCAACACTTGTCATCTGAGGCATCGGAATCTCAAACTTCTAAAATTATGAATTTTACCATTTCTGCATAGGCTTGCTTTATTGCATTTGACTTTTTTTTTTTAAATATTAAATCACTCACTCCATTGAACAAATTCGAATTGTTCAGCTAAGTCATTTGATCTCGCCTTCGCTTTGGCAAAATTATCCAGCTCGAACTTCTAGCGAAGTGCCTCTCGTTCATTTTATTTGTTTGCCTTAGAGAAATTCCTCAAATTTGCCTTAGGAATTTTATTCAAAATAGGCACTGGGCAAAATATCCATCGGAACGATATGAACATGGCGTGGAGTAAGTTTGAATCACCTCTGAATTGCAAACGTTCAATACCCAGAAGAAAAACTTTCCAGAATCCATCGTTTTCATGTGTATCCGGACGAAGGGGTACTTTTAATTTTTATTATTTAAAAATAATAAAAATGGCTAATGTTTATTTCTTCCCCTCCGGATGTCTTTCACTCCTACAATTTCGATCTTCTCTGCCTTGGCAAATTTTCTTGATTTTTCCCTGAAGAATTTTCCCTCTGAAGGTTTTTGTAACTCTGGAAATTCTAGCATCACTTGTAGGCGTATTACCCATTTTCTCCTTTTTAGAAAATGCCTTATGAAATATTATTATTTTTTAAAAATTTAAATTTCATCATCTACCCTCTGAAGGGCGTATTTGGCATGTCATTCTTCCATTCCATTCCTTAGGCAATTCTACGCCTAGACTCTCCTCTCATACTTAGCAATTTTGTATTCTTCAAGTCCCCACACACTAGGCGCATTTCACATGGTGAGGGGGAAAAATATTAATCCTTAGTCCTTTAAACTCACGCCACCCTTAGCATTTCTTTCCCCCTTGGCGCATGGTGACCCTTCACCTTCCTTGGGCGCATTTTACATAGTGGACTTCCTTACTTTGACACTTTCACATTCACCACTCAACGTTTCAACTTTCACCTTCTACCTTTTACCTTAGGCACATATGCCATAGAGAGGAGGAACTTGAGGGCACAAATGAAGGTGTTAGAAGGAATCCCCACGCCTTGGGGGACTCTTCACCTTCCCTAGGCGCATATAAGCATGTTGACTTCCATGTTGGGCGCACTTCAACCTAGCAAATGAAATTGCCATCATCTTGTGACCCTTCATCTCCCTTGGGCGCATTTAGCCCATGCAACTTTCATTCTTGGGCGCATATGTATGTGGACAAGGAATCCCGCCCCTTTCAAATGACTCTTCATCTCCTCTTGGCGCATTTGCTAGTGTGAGAGAGAAACTTCTTTGCCTTAGGCGCATATTGGCTTGTGAGGAGGAAAATACTACGTCCATGGTGTCTCTTCACCTTCCCTAGGCGCATATAGCCTATGTTACTTCCATTTCTAAGCGCATTTGAGGTGTGTGGGGAAATTTCCATGCCCTAGGTGACTCTTCACCTTCCCTAGGCGTATATAAGCATGTTGACTTCCTCCTTTGAACGCATTTGAGGATGCCTTAGGAATTTTTTTTGCCTTAGTGAATATTTTCATGCTTTGGGTGACCTTTCACCTTCCTTAAGCGCATATATGGGTACGAGGAGGAAACCCTATGCCTTGGAAGAATTTCTATGCCTTTTCCATGTGGGCGCATTTAACTTCTATTCAGGAAACCTTGTACTTGGAGATTTTCATGCCTTTTTTATCTTCTTGGCGCATATCATGTGTTTCTACGCCAGTTGCCTCTTATGAATTTCCAACGCCTTTTGTGCCCTGGCTTTCTATTTTTAGTAAACCCAGAGAAGTTAGGGTTTCTTCATATTTCATCTTGTTATGAGCTAGAGGTGGCGTGGCTGTGCCTCCACTAACTTTGCCATATTGTTCATACCTTATCTGGCACAGTACATACTATTTTTAGCCATTTGCTATTTTTAGCAAACCCTAAAATTGGTTAATTTTTGTATCTCTGTTTGCTCTGAAATTTGTTCCATTTGTTCCTGATGCTATAAGTGATTTGTTCACCCCTACCTTAGGCACAGTCCTGCTATTTATAGCCGTGCCCTGACTTACTAAAAATAGTAAGTTCTCCGACTTCACTCAAATTTTGCCAGTAGGTAGCCTGAAAGATGCCGATCCCGGTGGTGTGCTTCGTTTTGACCTCTCTGCATTTTGCTTCATCTATTTTTAGACATAGCAGGGGAACCCTAATCTGACTTGCACGTATCCCGGATGGTCTCCGTTTGGCTTTGTTTCTTCTACATGTCGCTTTGTACGCTGAACTGAAGTGGTGGGTAGCCGCTGGACTAAAGCTGCTATTTATAGTAAGTGTCCGGAAAGTGGTTCATCGGACGTCAAATGAGTTTGTATGTCACAGTGCCCGTGGGATCTCAAAAAACCCAGAAAAACCCAGAAAACTGGTCAACGTTCTGGCACTAGCTAAAAATAGTAAGTCCCTTAAAACTGACTCATTCCGTTCGCATGTCATACCACTGCGATGCTCTCGCAAAACCCACATGGAATATCTGGACATGCGCTGTAAATCACTACATACTAACCCTAAAAATAGCCTCTAAAGGCTGTACTCTGAAAGTCCTTGTCTCTGTTTGCATGTTATATCGTTGCGAAGGTCTTGAAAAACCTAAATCCATTCTCCAATCATGCGTCAGAGAATTGTATGTTTAAGCCCTAAAAATAGCCTCTAAAGGCTGAACTGCTAAAAATAGCCAATTGTCTGAATCCGTTCAAATTTCACGTGTGGATGCTCTGAAGTTTCCTGAATGTGCTGAAGTAGTTAGAATCCCGAAATCCTGAGGAAAAGACCTCAGATTAGGTACTTACTAAAAATAGTAAGTTGTCAAATTTCAATAAGATTTCAATGGGATCCTGCCTTGAGCTTCCTGACTACCCTGCTGCCCTTAGATCTCACTGTGACAACTCAACTTTGACCTGAAACAAGCCTAAAGGATGGGAACCCTGACTTTATAGACTTGGCAATCATTTTAACCTAGGTCAAAAGACGGGACATCCCGGAAGGACAAAAGATCAGAGATAGAGAGACGCAAAGCCAAAAGACCAGAATGGAGCAAAAAAATTAGGGGGTCCCCATTTGAATGGGGTGATGTGTGAAAAGGTCGCAACAAGTTGCTCAAATGCTTGTTGGGCTTGGTCATTCCACCTAAACGCCCCTTTCTTTGTTAAGTCTGTGAGGGGAGCGGCTATTTTGGAGAAACCTTTTACAAAACGCCTATAGTAGCTGCATAGACCCACAAAGCCTCTAAATTGAGTCAAGGTTCTTGGCTGGGGCCACTCTTTGATGGCCTTAACTTTCTCCTTGTCCACGCTCACCCCTTTTGCATTGATCTTGTGTCCCAGATAGAGTATCTCTTCCAGCCCAAATTCACATTTTGACATTTTTGCATAAAGAGATTTTGATTCCAGGATACTTAAAACTTCCTCAATATGATGGAGATGATCTTCCCATGTTTTGCTATAGATCAAGATATCATCAAAGAAGATTAGTAAAAACTTCCTCAGTTGTTGGCTAAAAATGTGGTTCATGCATGACTGGAACGTGGCTGGGGCGTTGGTGAGACCGAAGGGAAAGACTAGAAACTCAAAATGCCCATAATGGCATCGAAATAATGTTTTTGGTACATCTTTCTTCATTCTGATTTGATGATACCCTGAGCGTAAATCAATTTTGGAGAAGTATCTTGCTCCATGAAGTTCATCCAATAATTCATCTATCCTTGGGATGGGATATTGATTCTTGATAGTTTTTTTATTTAAGGCTCTGTAATCTATGCACATTCGCATAGTGTCGTCTTTATTTTTGACTAATACAATGGATGATGCAAAGGAACTGTTACTAGGCTGAATGTGTCCCATCTCCAGCAGTTCTTTAATTTTTTTCTCGATTTCTTCTTTGAACCTTCGAGGATGCCTATAGGGGGTGATTATCACTGGTTTTGCTCCTTCTTGCAATTCTATGGAATGCTCAAAGCCCCTTTTTGGAGGTAACCCGGGGGGAACATCTCCAAAAATCTTCTTGTGTCTCTTTAGAATGGGTTGGATGTCAACATGAATAGTTGACTCATGAGAGGGTGACTTGTCTAACACCATGCATTAGGCTATCCACTCCTTTGGTCATGCCTCACAATCCTCTCCATCCTTTTGCATGATATTATTTTGGGAGACCCATTCGGTAGTCCCCTAAGTGTAACTTCTTGTCCATCGTGTTTGAAGCAAATTTCTAAATTGGGATTATCCATGGTAAAGCGTCCTAGGGAGTTGATCCAAGGCATCCCTAGAATCACATCATTTTGTAGATTTACCACATAAAAATCTCCTCTTATGATATGTCCATCCAAGGTGATCTCTAGTTGAGGGATGATCTTTGAGCATTGATCTGTGGTTCCATTTGCAAGTGCTACTTTGAACCCCTCAAAGTTTCGAGTTTCTAATCTTCGTTTTGTCACCAAACTTTTGCTGATAAAATTGTGTGAGGCCCCACTATCCACCAACGCAATATTTTTTTACCCTTTTAGTGTGCCTTTGATTTGAAAAGGTTTGTGTTCACTTGCTTGAGAAATGACCGCCAAGGTCCCTTGTTCATCTTGGTCCCATTTTGCCCTTTTGGTGGGGGCTTCCCTTGATTCATCTTCTATCTTGTGCGTTTGTCCTTTCTTACATTGGTGGCCTTGTTCCCAATGTTCCTTGCATCTGAAACATAAACCATGATTCATTAATTCTTTCCTTCGTTTGTTTGCTTCTGGGTCAAGGCATCGATGGCCTGCGATCCAAGGTTCATTGCAAAAGTGGCAAGTTCTCCTTCTATCATCTTTCCTTCGTTGGTCTTGTTTGGGCTGTGATTTGAACAAAGGATTCTTAGCTTTTTCCTTTAGAGAGCTTGACTCTACTTTTATGGCTCTTTGAATTGCTTCTCCTATGGTTTGGGGGTTCAATGGGTTTACTATGTTCTTGATTGGCTCCTTGAGTCCTTCAATAAATAGATAGGTGAGTCTTCTTTGAGATAGGTCATGAACCATTACAGCTATTCTTTGGAAGTCATTTGCATATTCCTCCACTGTTCCTTGTTGCTTCAGTTGGGTGAGTTCCTTGAAATACCACTCGAGATGCCTTTGGTCGAATCTGTCAATGAGTTTTTGAGTGAACTCACTATAGGTAGTTATATTCCAGTGTCCTTGTGTAATGAGTCCACGGTGCCACCAATCGTGAGCTATCCCTGATAGATGTAGTACCACAAATTTGATGGCATCTTCTTCGGTCATGGGGCTGAGGGAAAGATACATATCAAGTTTCTGAACCCATGATTGTGCTGTGTTTTTTCCGAAGCCATCAAAGAAAGGAAATGTCATTTTGTTGACCCGTGATCTCAGGTCTTTGCTGGTCTGATTCTTTCCTTTGTTCGAGTTGGCTTGCATTTTGACTTCATAATATTCTTTGAAAGGCACGAGTTTTTGCATTGCGGGGTCTAACTCAGCGTACATAAGTACAATGTCTTCTGCACTATATGCATTTTGCCCATCCAATTCTTCTATATCATTTTTGTTTGGGAGAAAGGGAGGCATGGTTGGCCTTAGTGCGGAACTTTGGGTTGAATGTTCGTTCTCCGAGTGATTTGATTGCATTTCTTTCCTTGGGTTGGTCCTTTCTTGAGTGTGATGACTATTTATGCTCTGAAGAGTTTTTAAAATTAACTGATTAGTTCTCAAATTTTTCATTTGTTTGCTCCATGAATGCCTTAAGTTCTTGGGCCAATCTATCTGCCATAGTTCCTCTCCTTTCATACATTCGCATTCACTTCTCTTTTTACAAGTTGGCAGGATTATGCTCTGATACCACTGTGACAAACCTTAATCAATTGGGTAGATAAATGTATAATTATGTCAAGCACTTATGAGCAGTATCAATCTCAGTTCATGTCTGAGATGGGTCTTATTTAATCAAAACAGCTTACTTAGATTCTTAATATGAATCTCAATAATTGTTTCAAATAACGTTTCAATTCGCCAGTTGTTGGCGTTTCAATTAGCACCTCTGGAGTGCTTATTGGAAACGGACAGCTATTGCAAGTGTGTTAGTACATGCTCTTCGGATTATAGAGAGGAAGATCTCTCTTTGCTGATTTTCTACTGTAAAAAAGGGGTGTACTAAGATTCCTATCTTTTTTACTCAGCGGTAGGACACAAGGGTGCATAAACCAATGCGTCGTAGCTAAGCCTTTTCTCTGGTTTCCGCAGATCTTAACTACGACTAACTAAGCTTCTAAACTATCCTACCTCCCCAAGATAAATAGAGCATGAGGGCGTAGGAGTGAAATGGATGGTTGGATCACTTGAATCCTCTGTCTCAATGGAATATGGCCGAGGCTCTGAACCTTCAGATATATACCAAGATAGGGCTCGATACAAGTAAACACTCGTTACGGTAAACTGAATCTGAGACTTGCCAAGGAGGAGGAACCCCTATCCGAGGTGTAGGCTTGGAAACGGCTCACTGGAAACAACAAGGAACGATGGCTTGTCTAGCAGGATTCCCGAGGAGGTGACGACACCTGTCCAAAGTGTAGGCTGCAAGACAAAACATTAAACAACATCAAATGATAATGATCGATGACAAAATATCCAAGGAGGCGACGACACCTGTCCAAGGAGGAGATTGAAACAATGCACTATTTGAAAACAAGACTTTGAAAACACTCAATTATTTAGATCAAGCAAGCATGCGCCATCTGATTTATTTCTTCAAGCTTCTCCAAAAAATTACAAAGGTCGGGATAGCAAAGGCACGAAATCATGCACAATTGCGATCAACCAATGAAACTCTCATCCAAGAGTGAACAGATATAAACAAGCTAACTTTGGCAACAATGGCACAGCAATTTTGCTAGCAAATAAAGGTTAAACAAATAAAGAACCTAAGGCTCTTATTTATAGAAACTCAAAGGAGTAGGCAACCCTAAAATCTCCTTGAGTTAACAAACAGTTCTTGCCAATCAACAAGATTTATTTCTATGTCTAAAAGTAGGTGAGCAAACAGTTAACTGGAAATCTACTTCAGTTAACTGAGACTAAACAAAAGTCAAACTGGAAGTCTACCTCAGTTGACTAACACCTAACTAAAAGTCAACTTATGTTACAAATATGTCTCCAAATAGACATCCACCTTTTGAGGAGATCTGAGATCCACAAATCGTGGGAGTCAAATAGACATCCTAGATTAGTGGGATCTGACATGCATGATCTGTGGAGATTTGGAGTCAACTTGGGAAGGGGCATCAAGTTGACTTCAATCATCATTAATGCTATTTGGAGGGTAGGACGTCCTTCCTTGGTGCTTTACACCTCTTCACCACTGGTCAACAAAGTCTCTATCCAGTCATTGACCTCTTCGGCCCCTGGGCAATTAATGCTTTTCAAGATGACTATGTGGCATCTAAGCATTTCTTCACCTGTTGTGAGCTGCTGCTAATAGATTATGCATTGGGCAACTGCTTCATCTAACTGGAAAGATATGGCTGCAATTTTGGCTAATTTGCAACCATTGGGATCTTCAAGGAATGAAGATCGGATGACATCTTGGAAACGTGTCTGTACCATTTCAAGCTCAACATATTCTCCTCCTTCTCGCTGATATTCTAACTCAGGGAAGGATATTACCAACGTTCTTGCGAAGTTGATAATATTGGCGACAAAGCGTCTATAATCAATCAGCTCCACTAAATTGGCATCGTAGGCTCTCACCTTGTATGCCACTTGTTCTTTCCACTCAAAGAGATGGTGTTTGTTCTCAGTGGTTGTAACTGATTCATATGCCTATTGTAGATCAGCAAATGTCGCCTCCTCTCTCGGCCTCTCTTGAGCTGCCTTTACATCTAACTGCTGGATTTCTGATCTAAGTCCATGTGCCCTGTCTCTCAGCTGATATGCTTCTGCCAACACACACCGTCCTTTGACGACAAACTCATCCACTTGACGTCTCAAGTTTTTGCCGTATGTAATCGACTAATGATGGTTTCTTTCAGCTGGGAGATCCAATAGTCCTTGAGGCAAGGCCGAGGAGTTAGGAGTGTCATGTATCAAACTAGAAATGTACAATTTTAGCTGACGGATTTCAGCCTTCAAGGTTGCTTTGTCTTGTCCATCCTTTGTCATCCTTTCTTTGACACTCACTGAGGCGATTCCGAAGGTCTGCCTCCACCTGTCGAGTGGTCTTTCCAAGGTTCACCTTTGAAAGCGTGAAATCCTCAACCCTCACATTATGTATATCTTTGTCTTCAGGCGGGGCAGCAGTCTCTATGATAACCTCGTTGTGTGCATTCTTTTCTACATGTGTCTGCTTCTTCAACTTCCTTGCCAGCATGTCTTGTGGGACATGGTGGAATTCAGAGAAGTCAAGTTGATAAGAAGGTCTCTCTCTTTTCCTCCCAAGCGAGCTTTCCAGCTAGATAGAATCTCGGCTAGCATCGCTAGGAGGAGGAACATAGGCCCCCTGAATGTTGGAAGAACAAGACTGTGCCTTGGTGGCGAGTCCAAATCAATAGGACTTTGCGACCTCTGTGACGGTGGTGAAGCTGGTGGCTCTGTTTTTATCATTGGCACCACTTCTACTGCAACTTCTTCTACAATGGATTCCATTTCTGCAGCGATTATTTCAATCACTGGTTCTTGTGTAGTTGCAGCGGTCTCAACTGTCTCAGGTAAATTGGTGGCTGTCTCCACCTGTACCTCTTGCCGGCTTGTGCTGGCAATTCCTTTTCTCCCCCATGTGCTCCCTGACATCCGCATTCCTTCTGGAGGAAAGCTCATCTTCTTCTGTCTGGGTTTCCTCCTAGACGAGGTAGGTAGTGTAAACTGAACCGTTGGTGGCTCTGATCGGGGAAGTACTACCTTCCTTGTCCTTTTACTATCCAGGTAGAGTTGACTGTGTCGAACTACTCTACCCGTTCTTTCCTCAATAGACGTACTCTCTTTCACGTACCAGTCTACTTTGCCGAGTGGTTGTGAATCCACTAGACCCGTGAAGAAGGAAGAAAGAATGACTTGTTCTTCGTCCTCAGATAAGCCCTCGATGTCCTCTAACATGAATTCTACAATCTGTCAGAGCTTGAATCTGCTATGGTTCCTTCTTCTCACTTCGAACTCATCCTCGCAATTGACCCAAATATCTTCCATGAAAGGTTCATGTGATGATCTTTGCTCAAGGTGAGCTGCGAAGATGCCTCTGGGGTCATAGGATGGCCTCCTGTCAATGAGGTACTTGAGATTAAATCTCACTATTTCCTAGCTTATCAACCTTGCATCGGCTACAGTCCTGCATCTGTAGAATCCCATCTGAAAAGGAAAGTTTGCAGCAGTCTTTTTCTTTATGAGAAGGTAAGAGTGAGCCTCGGCCAATAGCCTCAGGAATTCCATGAACACTACCCTATCTGAGGGGTAGCGTGGCATCATGGCGGGGTGGCCATTCTAGCCATACACGTGTATGTAGGTGAAAGTGGGGAATTGGATGAACCAATCCGCCCAGTCCACCATTGTTGTCTTAGCTGCTGGTGAAATACGCACGTGCATCTCATGGTCTAGCTCGTGCACAGTGTGCATAGTAAAAAGATCATTTATCTTTTTGAAGTGTCTTTCTGCTAGAGTGAACTCAAGGCGAGGAAAGTATTCTTGGACCTTTTGCACACCCAGGGTTCCCACAGTGTTTAATGTTCTGAAATCGCCTTGCAAGGCTATTAGGTAGACCAGGTATGAACACATGTGGAAACGGTGCTCTTCTAGAAACCCGGTGAATTGTTGGAGTGTGTCACTGATCAGGGAGGCCCAGTCGTAACGTTCTTTCCTGCTGATTATTTTGCCAATAATGTAGAACATCCACGGCTGGAAGGATTTTCCCTCCTCTTGTCCAGTGACTCTGCTAAGTAGGGTGATTAACACTCTGTACTCATCTTTGAATTCTCCTCTACCAACCAATCTGGGCAAGTTGGTTCTCTTTGTTTTCAGCCAATGTTCAATTATTATAAGCGAACACTCATCCTTCGAAGCCTCGAACGCCTTTTCGCATTCTGTCACTGATATGACCTTCTTGGTAGGGCACCGTGGAATTGCAAAACAAGTCTCTATGTCCACCGGCTTCAAGCTGCAAATCACCCTCTTGTCTACTGACAAGATCTCTCTTGTAGCCAGGTTGTAATGCTTTGTGCAAGCAGTTACAAGCTCAATGCTCTGTAAGGTGATCAGAATAGATGCAGCTTGGAATAAACCGGATTCTTCAATGTTTTGCAACGTGATTTGGTTCATGCCCTCCAAGTCTTCAGAACTGGCCTCTGGATTTTTCTGCCATAAGTCTATGTCAGTCGTTTTCAGGTAATCATGGTATAAGACCGTTTTGGTCTTGTATTGTACCTGAGAGTATTGCATTTTGAAAACCTTGAATATTGACTGGGCACTTGACCTTGTTCTGACACTTTTCTGGAACTGCTAAAAATAGCCTCGTCGGGGGTAGTTTTTACGAAAAATTCTGAGACATGGGTTTTGTTGAGAATGATTTTCTAAACAGACCCAGATCGTCAGAAATTCGGAAAAATGAGTTTTTCTTTGACATGCAAGAGCCCTTTGGTGGCAGAGGCAGCAGGGGCACCAGAAAGTGTTTTTTCTCGGAAAAATCTAACACATGGGTTTTGTTCGTGCTTCAGAGCTAAACAAACCCAGTTTGTCTATTTTTCAATATTATGACTTTTTCTGGAAACCCTAAAAATAAGGGCAGTAGGGTTACTTTTTCTGGAAAAATCTACCATGTGGGTTTTGTTGAAAAAGCTGTGCTGATCATACCCAATTGGCCAGATCTGTGATTATCTGTCGTTTCCTGTGACATGCAAAGAAATATAGACAGAAATAGAGGAAGTAGACAGAAGATGGATTGGAAGTTATAAACTGCCACTTTGCAATAATCTGTCTCTGGAAGCAATCTTGGGGAAAGAATGCTTTTACTGCCAATGATCTTCAAAAATATTGAAGATCTGTCCAAAACCTCTACCAGATCTTGAAAACGTGTTCTTGAGAGCTATTTGATGTTTTATCCTTCAACCTGCAAAAAGAATAATGAAGAATGGGACGCCTAGCATGAATATATGGTGATTAGGGTTAAGATCCACAAAGTATGGAAGATAACTCATGATTCAGGCCTAATTTGGAGTTCCAAAAGATGATTTCCACTGATTGTGGAGTGTTTGGTCTCTTTTTGGCTCCAAATTTGCTTACTCAAGTCAACATTTCTGCTTTGACTTCTTTTAGGCGTCCATTCTTGAAGTTGATCATTTTTTGTTCATTTTGCAAGCTGAAGTGCTCCCGTTTGATCTTTGATTCAGGTTACTCAGTTGATCTCTGGTAGTGGCTGGCAGTTCTATTGTTGAGGTGGGATCAACACGATGAGATATGCCTGAGAGGGATTAACTCAGAAAACTGAGTTTAGGCCTTCAGAAAGAAGGGCGCCTTTCCTTGAGAGGGGCGCTTTTGACAATGCCTTAGTCAATTTTCATTGACTGTTCTTCGTTTTGATCTTTTCAGACCCTCTTTGCTTTGATCTGACGTTTCCGATGTTTAGATGAATCGAATGACTCTACTTGACAATGCATCAGGTAGCCAGCTCGGTCTTTCTCAGGATGATTGACTTCTCAGTTGAAGCTAGCAGGTTTAGGTCCTTCAAACTAAAGGGCGCCCCTGCTGGCCAGGGGCGCTTTTAGCTTTTTGATTGAATTTCTTCATGTTGTGAACTGCCTGACTTTGACCTCCTCCATCAGATGATTGATCTGTCGGAAGTTATTGCTGATAGTCTCACTGACGAGATAGGTCATAGCTGAGAAGGTCATCCTGGGAGGCAGTGAAGATTCTGGTTGAATCTGGATGCCTTCAAGAAAGGGCGCCTTTCTTCAAGAGGGGCACTTTTAGCTATGCCTTAGCCATTTTCTGGCTTATCTTTCCAGTTCTTCAATTTTGGCTTTTTCTACTTGATCTCAACTCGTGATTGTTTGGTGTGTCTTATGGACTTGCTGTTAGATTGATCACGTAGCTGGGAGGAAGCTGGAAAGATGTCATGTATAGAGCTACTGCTTATGGATTCATCTGGTGCTTGCAACTGAGGGGCGCTGTGATGAGCCTAGCTAGCTCACTATTCAAAACCTGTCTTTTTCTTAAGAGTATTTGTGTTTTTGAGTTTTTTAGAGAAATTTTAATAGATAGAAGAGAAGGGGCGCATCATATAAATGCTCATAGAATGAAAACTTGAGCTATTCTATTCAAACTGAAATTGCAGAAGGTGTTTATTTGCATCAACAATGGATTTAATACATACAAACATACCCGAAAGCCTCCAATTTATTTGATTAAAAAAAGAAGCCAGTTTGCCAGTCTATACATGAAAATCTGACAAGATTCAGAATAGGATGAAACAAGGTCTGAATCCAACTATGAAACTGAAGCTATAGAAGAGGGAATACAAAGTGCTGAAGATGAGGAAGTTTAACCCTTGAGAAGTTAGGTGCTTCTCCAAGGAGGAAACACGCCTTAGCTCAAAACCCACGCCCCTCAAGCAAGAAAAATCAGAAACCCTAGCAGAAGGTATGCCCAAGCAGATTTGATGCCTACTATGCTGAAGGAAGAACACCACAATCAAACCCTCTGATTTCTGATGAAGAACACTCCAAAAATCTATTGAAACACTATAGAACCCCTGAAATGAAGTCCTCTAAAACAGCACCAATTCAGCTGATCTCTCACAGCCTCAGAAGTGCACTCATTGAAGAGATTTCGTTCTCCAATGGTGGATTTGCAGCAACCTGATCACAGGAAGGAAGGAAGGTAGAAAACCCTTAAGGCAAAGTTGAAATGATCAAAATATATATATTTCTCATTGCCCAAGTCTCTTTTATAACCAAGGAGGTCAAAACCTAAAGAGGCCGTACATTTTAGGGTTTTGAATCATTTAAATTTATGGAATACAACTTAAAGTCACTTTCCATAGTTTCTCTTTGATTTTTGGCGCCTCCTTTAGTGAATTAAAAGAAATACAATATAATATTCACTTTAGACTTATTTAAGTGAAAATTAGAAATATTAAAGTCAATTTCTAATAAATCACTTAAGTAAGCCTATCTCCCTCCATACTTCACCGAATCCAGTGCCGTCAGAAGCAACTCAGACTCCAGTACTGCCAAGGCACACAATGAGCCCATCCACGATCTCAGAAAATGAAATAGACCAAACTCTCCAGAAGGTACCGCTGACCCTCTAACCAAACCAGTTAGCCCACAAGGGTCCAAGAAAGGGCTAACACACTGCATCAGGTGACTGACTAGAGTGGGGACATCACAGGCGCCCCTGGCAAGCAGGGGCGCTTTTGCCTTGAAGCTCTTTGATTTGGCATCTTTATCGTTGATGGATCCTCCATACTTTGCTGACGGTTGGTCAATGATACCTAAATCAGATGATTTTGCTGATTGTTTCGTTGTCGAGCCAGCATGAGAGTGAAGAGGATGACTGAGTTGAAGATGTCAAATGATTACATTTTCCCTCTGAGATCCAAGGGTGCCTTTCTTCAAGAGGGGCGCCTTTTTCAACTGTAGACTGTGTTTTGCCTTGGTAGACAAAACGTGCACCTTCCAAACTTAGCCAAATTTTTGCCTTTTCCGTTTCGAGAATCTCTTTCGTTGAAACAACATCTTTTCATCCTTTTCCGCCATGGCTTCTTCGTTGAAGCTTTTGAGGTTTAGCTTTCAGCACCTAGTACTGGCCAATCTGTCATTAATGGCTGCGGAGCTCCTAACTTTTTTCCTAAAAAACATAAATAGACCCACCAGAGTAAAACATGTTTTTTGATAATTCTGACTTGATCAGTGTGATCGTGAAGGCAATTAATCCTATCAAAATTATTTTCAATCATTTCCTGGAAGGTCCTATTTTTAAGGGTTTCCTTAAAAATAGGGGCATAAAACCCTAATTTTCATTTTTTCAGAATTTTAACCATAGGTTCCTTGACATAAACCCACAAAGACTTCATGTTTGGTTTGACCTAAAACATACTTTCGATGGCATTTTTACGTTGTTTAGCTCAATTTAAGCAGAATGCCAAAAATTTCATTTTGGGTATAACACCAGTGTTCCACGGGGACGCGTCCCCCCCCAAAAATCCCCCGTTTCCTAGACGGGGACGTCTCCAAGACTTGGGGACTTGGGGGGGACATCCCACCACCAGTGTCGTTGTCTCCAAGACACCACTAGGACTTCGAGGATGCTGGGGTGTCCTCAAGACGTCTAGGGGACTCCCAATTGTCTCCAAGATGTATAATTCTTATACTTATACATCTTTTTATAATTATTTTTTCAAGTACTATATATATTTCAGCACCCTGCCGCTCCCCCGCCGCCGTCCCCAAACTTAGACCCCCTGTCACCGCATCCTCGAAATGCATCCCCTGTCGTACCCCTGTCCCCATCCCCGAAACCCCGTGGAACACTGCAATTCGCAAACTCGACCATGGAGATTTTGCTTGCAATGAATGAAGTCCTCTGTCAATACTTTAATAATGGTGATGATCAGATTCGAGTATGAGTCTTGCCACTGTTCCTGCTCTCAACAATGTATGGCTACTCTTGTCGGCTTCTCCTTCCTTATCGGGCTGATCGCATCACTCCCCGGATGGCGTGTCTTTGGCTCTTGTGCTAGCGACTTCTAAATTGCCTTAGCGTCGCCCTCTTTATCTTTGTTTCGGACTTTCCTCTCCTATTTCTTTAGTTTGATTTCTACCTGATTCCTATCCTCTCCAAACGGGTTTCGCTTGGCTCTTTATATGTTGTGCGTCGATCTTCGCATTCTCTCCCCCTCCATACCTTCTTGCTTGGTCTTCATGGCCTCGAATCTTATATTCTTGCTTAATTGATGTGTCTCTTCATCCCCTGGGCAACCCTTCATAGAGATGCAACTGGTTTCATTTGTGCTTCTTCATTTGAAACGTATCCGCTAAATCATGATTAGCATTATTCATATAAATAATGATCTGTTTAAATATGTATTTTTTTATACAATTATATTTAAATGTATGTATGTGTTTATTTAGATATTTGTTTTTATATATATTATATATAATAATATTATATATATCTTACTGTATATTTATATATTTATATACATTTACATAGCTAAAAGAAAAGAGAATTGTAATTGAATTAGACTATATACTTATCTTAATGGAGCCTGGAGGATGCGGACATCACATTCTCCTCTATGGAAATATGTTCAAATGATACAACTAGTTCCACATGGTGGGGGTTATATTTGGAAATGCAATGGATGTGATGTTCAATATTCTAGTTCATATTTTCAAGTGAAGGCACATTTGTGTGGAATACCTAGAAAAGGCATCAAAGCTTGCCCTGGAAGAATGATGTACCTATGCCATCAGGACAGTCATAGGATATGTTGGTATTTCTAAATGATTGTTTGATAATCTCTAAAGATGATTCAATTCTTATAATCAAGATTCTCAAGTCAGTGGCCAACAAACAAGAGACAACTATCACAATTGTCCTCCTCTGCACTTCAGGTTGTACAACACCTAAGGGTAACCCTTCACAATATCGATGAATTTTCACTTAACCCACATTAGGATATTGGTTTAACAAAGATGTTCTCATGAAATACACCAAGAATGCATGGAAATCTATCAAAATGGACTAAATTCTTGGAGACTTATGCAATAATGGCTTTGAGAACATATTCCTAACTTAAGTACAAATTAAAACATAATTCAAGTGATCTTCTCATTTTGAATGACCTTGAACTTGTAACTAATATTCTCACTCAGATTAGTTCCTTAAGCCATTTCCAACATAGTCAAAAGGTCATGTAAATCCTTTCTAAACAACAATTTGTAAGCAAATTCCCTGGAAATCTACTTATTATTGCCTTTCAATAATATTTCTTGTGTTTAGATCCATACTCAATTTTTCTTAACAATCCCTGAACATTTTAAGACTCTCAACACTTCAAATATAGAAAAGTATTCCATTACTTAAACATAAGCCATGAAAGAAGTATTCATTGCACCATAATGCAAAGATGAACCCAAAAGATCCTTGATCTCTTTTACTCATAAGAGAAATAAAGTATATAGTGGAGACAATTGTCTATGAACCCTTTCAAAACATATCTATTTCAAAACATATCTAGATCTTTGAATTTGTGTATTGCTATGTCATGTCCCCAATTTGGAGGCGGAATAATTTAATTAACTTAATTGATTAATTTGTCCAAATCAATGATATTTAATAAGGATGACTAATTCATTATTTTAATTAAATTAAAATAGAATATTAAATTAATTATTTGTAAGGTTATCACAATAAATAAATATTTAAAGGTGACCTTCTATTTAATTAATTTAATAAAGTGAATAAATAAAATCATAAATCATAAAGTCACTTAAAAGAATAAAATAATATTTTATTCTAGAAGCTTCTTGGAGGTGAATGAGAATTCTTTATAAGGAGCTGGAGGCAAGCCATTTTGATCATGTCTTGGATTATTTCTATTTCTCATACCTGCGTGGTATAAGCTAAGCCTTGCATTGCTCGAGAGTTTGAAGACTCTAGAGTACCAAGTTCGGTTGTGAAAGATCAACCCTAGCTGGAATTGTTCAGGAATCCATCCAGTGTTTCTACAAGTGCCTAATTGGAGAGATTCGACAGGTGCAATAGTTGATGTATTATTGCCCTAGTTGATTGAGTGTAATAGCTGATTTATTATTGCATTCTTAAGGGCAGCAGCTGAGGTATTGTTGCATTTGATATTTCATTTGAGGAAGGTTTTGCAGTAGTAGTTGTTGTATTGCTACAATTACACTTGAGGAGAAGCTCATTTTTGTCTGATCTGATATTGTTCCAAATTTAATGGTCAGGGACCAAATTTGGAAAAGAATTGATATTTTGATTTGAAAGAAATTAATGTGCATATTACTATTGAATATTCCAGTCAATTAAGAAGTCTGATTCTCTCACTAAAGGCATTTGCTGAATTCTAGAAAATATTTATTTGGGAGGTTCGATTTGCTTGAAGAAAATATTATAAAATTGGAAGCTAGATTATAGAACATTTGGGAAATGACAAATTTCATATGAGACAAATTGAGGAGCTGAGTGAGGACAAATAAGCAAGTATCGATGGTCTTATTTTGTTGAAATCGCATAAGACAAGGAGGTCGTCATATCAAATTATCAGGTCCTGCTTACTACACCCGAATGATGCTTGTTGTGGTAGTATAGAGATTCAAGCATCTACAAAAGATCGATAAAGACAAATCTCAACATTGGAGTTAAGTTTGAGCAAAGAAATAAAGTTATATTGGGAACTGCTTTATATTATTTGAAATAAAGGCTTAAGTTGGGTGTTTACTGGGGACGTGGCCAACACACCACATAAGATAAGAAATTGCTATTGCCGATCACAAATACACTATGGTTGGATGATATCGTATTTGGGAGAAGTGACAGATACAGGAAAAAGACAATGCAAGCTAGAGACAAGGAAAACCGTGGACACTCAGGGAGATTGGGAGTTGCCTATGGTAGCTTCGATTTTGTTATTGGAGGCGTTGAATATATAGTTCGATTGGCTTTCATCATCAAGGGTGACATTCAATCTAGGTGCCATTCTAATAAGAAATCATATTTAGAACTATTTTTACAGTAACCTAAAGCGCTGCTATTTACAACAGTTGTAATCGTTGTCATTACATTTGTAGTTTTTATGCATCTGATCAATACTTTGGGATTTGTATTGAATCGATTTGAGTCATCTTTGCAATGCTATGTAGTTTAGATTTGCATTTCCTAATTAGCTGGTCTGTGGAAAGATCTCTGTCATACAAAGGCAGTCTCATTATAAGATTTGCAATTATAATCTCAATTGGGAGGTTGTTGCTTTCACAACAGTCTTTGCATTATTAAGTGGTCATTGTCAATAGTAGAGTTTGCATCATCTTGTAGGACCATCGACACATGAATGGTAGACTGTAAAGGCATATTAAACTGAATCCAAGACTGCAAACAATATAAATGAAGTTCTGAGTTGCATGGTAATTGTATGATGTAATGTCAGTATACTGTAACTGAAAGTTTGCATAAGTCCTTTATTTATTGCACTAAAAATACCAAAAGAACAATTGCATTGCATCTTCATCTCACATTAGACATTTGAATAGCTTCATATGAGTCATTCTGGTTTATGCAAATCATTATATGCAATTGAGAACACAAACAAACAAGCAAACAGCGGTTAAGGGGTTTACCAACAAAGTGTTTGACGAAATGCCGAAGGCTTGAAAAGATGAAAACAAAGTCAGATTTTGCTAGGGACATTACAATGTTATCAGAGCTATCAAACCTACAAATCTGTTGGGTAGATTAATCATTGTTTCAGCAAATCATTTGCAGATCATAATTTCAGATGGCTACTTCTAGCAATTTAGAAGAAGCTGTGTTGGAAGCATTTATTCAACATCAGGGTAAAATGATGAAAAGAATGGAATTATGGAATAAAGAATGGGAAAAAGGATTGGGGGGGTTGAATGAAGAACAAAAGGCCATCAAGTTCGTGGGTGAAAAGCTGAAAGTCGTACCACAGGTTAAAGCAACTCTTCTTAACATTTTGGAAGAGGCTGAAAGTTGTTTGTGTAAGGTTGGATAGGCACCTTCTCAAGCAATGCGTGAAGATATGATTCCTTTGGTACACTCCTTGGGTAAGCCAAAACTTTTGCAACATCAAGATGAGGTTATACTTGCAGTTGTCACTTGTATTAGTGAAATCATGAGGATTATAGCTCCACAAGAACCTTATGAAAGTGGAAAAATGAGACAGGTTATGCAGTTGATGATTGAAAGTTTCTAAGGGATACATGACATCAAAAGCCCTACTTTCAATAAGAAGGTTAAGATTCTAGCAACAATAGCAAAGGTACGGCCATGTGTTGCCATATGTGATTATGATGGTCTTATCCTCCGGTTGTTCGATCGCTTCATGAAGACAAGTATGTTCACTATCTTGTCCCTGCACCTTGATAAATATGATGATGATGTTTGCACGCAGCTACAATCAGATTTGTTAGCCATTTGGAGAAGAGAACTACATGTTTCATCTGCAGCATATCATCTCACTAGAAGTTTAGTTGAGCAGAAAATTGAGAGGTTCAGAGAGCAGTTGACTACTAAGGAGTTGATATCATTTGGGTTACAGGTTCCATCATCTCTTCAGGAGGTTAGCATGCCATCATCTGGTAATTCGACTACGTGGGATGATGAACTCAAAAAGCAAACAGAGCTCTCTTGTGTTAAGACACCTAATCAGGTCATTGAGGATATTTCTACTGATGGAATTAGTGTTGTCCTAATTCCAAATTAGAATGAGTGTTTGCAGGACTTGGTAAAAGATGGGTGCATCATTCTTGATCTTGAGAGGTATATGATTGAGTTGCCGATTGATTTCAGTCGATGGTTAGGAGATAGGCATATCGGCAGCAATATTCTAGCACCATCTTCATGGATTCTACCTCTGACATTGTTGATTGATGGCTGTCCTACCTTGCTAGTTGGAGTTCTACCAAAGTACACTTGGGGGGCAGCAGCAGTTGGGGTGGATAAGAGTAGTTGGCATTTTCATGTTGGAATTATAGGATGGAGTGATGATGAGTTATTCTCATCTTTGGGCAGCAGAGATACTATTTGCTCAATCATGGACTTGATTCACAGGTTACAGGGTGCTGTTATGATTTATGCCAGCAAATTGATAGATGTTGGCATATGTTTTTTATGCACCTTCATTAGGCATCTTTCATATCTGCAGGAGACCATTCAGTGTAGATTGGATTGTTGATGATACAGGTACATCAGTCTTGGCTGCAGGTTCAGGCTTCATGGAAAATTTGAGCACCAGGCTATGCATTGACAGTTTTGAGATTGACATTGGTCAATCTTATCAGAAGAAGATGATTCCTTTTGAGTCTTGTTCACAAGTTCTTGATTTGGTTCCAGTTTCTTTTCAAGAGATCGATGTCATTCATGGTAATACCCTTCTTACTCTTGAGAGCAACTCTGGACAGTTGCAATTTCTTGTTGGTAAGACTATAGAGGTTAACAATGAGGTTGTGGTTAGATCAACTCATCCTGACATGAGTTGTGAGTCTTCTTCTGATGATGGCAGTGTAGGATGGAGTACACTTGACTATTTGGGTTTTCTATTGGCGCAGTCAGGGGAGTTTCATCTTGATTGCATCTTGAGGTGTGCTCATCAGTTTGTGTTCATCCCACATACACAAGATTTGACCATGTTGTTGGTGACTTCTGGTGATGAATCCATTTTTGGCACATCTCTTAAGCGGGAGCTAGAGATTTGGTTCGGTTGGATTCTAGGAGTTAACAGAGTGGCACATCGGAAGTCCATTGGTGTTGAGATAGACGGACTTCCAATTTATTCATGTGATCTAGGTGGAGATTTGTTTTTGGAGAGTTTGGATGCATGAAGATTATCACTCAAATAAACACACATGACCAGCCACCCAAAATGGCTTATTCCAATGATATCAATAATTTTAATACCAAGAAGAAGTGGTGAGTCTCTATATATAGCAACCATCCATTTTCTAGCAAACACTTAAATTCTGAAAACATTGAAATTTGTCTTAGCATAAGATTTCACAAATTTCATAAACCGCAAAGATTATATCCATGCGTGAAACTTGAATGGCTCCACCTGCAACTAGTAGGATAGGTCTTCCACTACCGAACTGGTTTACCTTTAGGGTTTTCGTCCTGAGGGTTTTAACTCCTCAAGAAGCACAGCATATATGTAAACAATAATCACCCAATATAAACATCTATGCAGAACACATTATATGAACCCAAGACATTATTGAAGTATCAAAATAAGGTACAATGAAGGAGATAAGAACTACAAAAATGAATGGGCCTCACTTAGACACAACTTATTTAGGATATAAATTGGACAAAGTATATCATCTTTTAGCTTTTCCTTTTCCTCTGTTTTTCTTTTGTTACATTTTGTGGAATTTAATTTTTTAAACAGATTTCTATAATATAGAAATATACAAGAATACATCTATAACTTCTTATATACTTTAGTTTTTATCTATGTTGTACTTTTGCATGAGGAAAATGATGCTACTTATCATCCAGTATACTAAAACTGTGGTTCTTGAAACATGTAAAGATTGAACAAGACAATCTTAAGATACAATTAGTGAGAAAAGAATAGCAGAAATGAATGGGCCTTCCACTTAGAAACTATTTATTTAGAATATAGATTAGACAAACTATATCATCTTTTAGCACTTTTTTTCCTGTATTTCTTTTGTTACATTTTATGTAATTCAATTTTTTAAAACAGTTTCCTATAATACAGAAATATCCCAGGATATATCTACAAGTTTTTATATGCTTCAGTTTATATCTGTTGTGGACTTTTGAATGAGGAAAATGATGCTATTTATTATTTACTATACTAAAACTATGGTTCTTGAAACATGTATAGCTTGAACAAGATAATCTCAAGATGAATGTTGAACTAGAGCTTTTTGTTCTTAGTGCAAAGCAACCAGCCTTTCATCAACTTCGATCAGTTGAGCAACTTGGATATATTGTTGAACTTACGGCACGGTAATCAAATGCATGTGTTTCTCCAATGTATACCCCAAGGTTATTTTGGGAAATTTGTTTCATGGCAGTTTCAATTTATATAATGGTGGTTTTACATTTTTTTAGCAAGCAATTGAGTTTTTAACAGAACCATATTTTCTTTTTTTATGCTTCTGGTGCAGAAATGATTCTGGAATTCAAGGAGCACAATTCATTATTCAATCCACAGTGAAGGTATTGCCAGTGACTTCAATGATTTGGGTGTCTCAGTCATTATTTTTTTGCTTTAAATGACTTGAATACTTTTTATAGTACGTGGCTTATTTCCAGACAATATCTTTATTTTCAAATGTCTCTCTTGATTATTTCCCCACCTGATAGGACCCTGCACAGCTGGATATTAGAGTGGAGGCATTTCTTAAGATGTTTGAAAGTAAACTTCATGCAATGTCAGATGACGAGTTTAAGGTAGAACTCTTCTTATATGAGAATATAATCATGTCAATGTAAGAGATCAGCCTCCCTGTACTTAAAAGAACATGAAAATGGCATTTTGTTACTCAGAATTTTCTTTAGTGTCTTTATACTACTAAGTTGGATCAGTATGGATTCTGGAGAAATGGCAGAAGAGAAATATGTGGAAGCAAGCATTTATTAGATGCAACTTTTCAAAGTGTGTCATTGGCTGCTATGCATCTGTTTTGAAAAATTTATGTTACCCAGTGGTGTTTATACACCGTATTATATTCAGATAAGTGATGTGTCAAGGAATCTTTTCTATGTTTAGTTTAGCAACTGAATGCATCAGTCTGCATATATTTGACCATGACTGTGAAACTTGTTTCTTCAGTTGTTACAAAACAAAACCCCTTATTTTATAGAATGTAATTGATGAATGGTTTTCGTATTATTTGTGATGCCATGTAATCCATATCTCTTTATTGCACTTATTATGGATAACAATATTGTTGGAATCAGAATTCAAGAATTTCCAAGAAATGATGTTTATAGTATTGTTCTTAGATGACTGATAGCTGAATATTTGTTGCTGCAACTTGTTTATTGTTTACCCTTAAAAGCCAACTTCGTCCTTTTTTATACCCCACAGAACTCAAAACTTAAATCTAATTTGGATAATGACTAGTCAACTATTTGACTCAATGAAGTTGTTATGGACAAAAAAGGGGGAAAGATGATTTAAAGAGCTTTTTACAATAACTTTCTAAATGTTTTTGAATCAAAGTTTCAGATCACATTCTGTGATCCATCCTCAAGATGAGGAAATTTTGTTAAAGAATGCAGACTTGGTTTTCTAAACAGAAGGGGAGGACAAAGATAGGAAAGAAGAATGTGAAATGAGAAAGGATAAGTAAATGGATGGGAGAATGATGAAGGTTGCTACAAATGTTAAAAGTGAAGGAAAATTAATAATTAAAGAAGCAACAAAGAGAAAGGGAAAATAGAACAAACCTATCATAGAAGAGGTCACAAGAAGAGAAAAGAAATTAGGATGCAACTTAAAACAAAAGATTAGGGTAGAACAAACTCGCTGTGGCCTGGCTGTCTTGTGCTGTGTTGTTGGGCTCAGCTTTTCTTGAGCATGATGATGATACTTTCTGGTATATGTATTCTTGAAAGAACTTGTAATGGTTTGGTCTAGCCTTTGGCTAGTGCTTCTTGTTTTTTTCCAGCCTGGGATCTGCCTTTGTTGTGCAGATTTCTCATTGATGGTTGGTTGTTGTTTGTCTCTAATTAATCTTTGGCAGCATCTCATATAGATTGGGTTTCGGGTCCCATCAAAACCTGCTTTTCCCCTAATCAAAAACTATCATTTGCAATACACACAAACATACATCAAACTACAAGTGCAAAACTCAAAAAATAAAAAATAAATTGGGGCTAGACACTACAAAAGTAGAGCAAGGAGGAGCTAGTCAATGCAATATCTTTCTACTCCATGGAGAAGAAAAATGTAGTAACCCCCCCTTGATCCGGTATTTGGGTTTCTTCCAAAAAATACAGATAACATAGAATTATGCAAAAAAACCAACTCCAAACAAATGCAAGAGACAAATAACCAGATTTTTATTAATGATTCAGGGAATACATAAAATTCATACTCGGAGATAGCAGCATCAATTGCAAATCTGGAAATGCTTGATCAGCAGCTATGAATATCAATGATTTGTGATCCTGTATTATTCCACCCTGAATGTCCCTTCAAACTGAATATCAAATTGAATCCTGACTCTCTATAAATTCTTGAATGAAGATCTCTAGGAAAATCAAATGAAGCTCTAATAATGATCCCTGTATGTGACCATTCAATCTAGAATCCTTAGACAATCTTTCATGCCTGTAGATCATGTCCTAATCGAGGGTTTTCATCCTTTGATCAGCTTGAAACTTCATACCTGCAAACCTGTTGCTCAACTCTCATAATTGTGAATAATAAACTTGCATAAAGAAAATGATCTTCTTTTCTTTTTATCCTTCTCCAAACCCTACGCCCTAATCTTGGCATTTCACTTTTAAATCCAATATCAAATAATGCCTTCTCAAAATCCAATGCCCTTTTGGCCTTTTGCACATTAAATTTAATATTTGCTTTTTCGAAAGATGTGTCTTTTAAATTGAAATCATAAAGTAACTTAAAATATAATCTTTTAAAATTAAAGTAAATTTATCCCCTTATAACACCATTTTAAAAAGTACATTATTAAAGTTAGTTTATAACATTAAATTACAAAGTCACTTTAATAATATAACATTATTAAAGTAATTCAACTTTAGTAATTTAATTAAAGTGCCCACTCTCGACCAAAACTAACAATAATCTCTTGAGAGTGCCTTCGACACAAAACCTCTCTGCAAGCATGAAATCATTGAACTTGGTATAACTTGCTATAAATAGCAAGTATAAATGATAAGCCCTAAACTACCTTTGAAAGACCTACCAACCAACTAGAGCATTGAGCTGAATATGCAAGCCTGCTGAAGACCCTAAATCCCCTCAAAGGGTCCCCTAAACGTCTCATTAGCCTACTAGAACCAAATAGTAGGCTAACCACTGCAAAGATAAAAATCCTAGAAAAAAAGGGACATTACAGTCCACCCTCCCCAAGATTGCTTGTCCCCAAGCAATCCTCACCTGAACAAGTAGGTCTACCCTGAATGTCGAGATCCCAAACCAGTTTGTACAATGCTCTACCCAAGCTCCACAGCAACCACTAGAGAAAAAAAGCACTAAACTCGGCAGCCTTGTCAAACACTGTCTGAAGAAGAAACAAGCTTCCAAGCATAGTAGATCCCAAAGCTCGCAACCCAACTGGAAGCCTGCCATACTCATCACCCAATGACCTTCGTTGCGCGACTCTGATATATTCTTCACCAAGCTAAAGTTGGTGAAGCAACACACTGAAATAAACTCTAGGTACCACACCCCTCCACAAGAGTATTCCACCTAGATCCCATGGACAAATTTGGATTTTTTCCTTCTCGACTCCTAATGGTTCCCGCTACACCATTCTAACTACACCAGGAATGCCAAACTGCTCAAAATATGCCCCTATAACATGTATCCCAATAACATAATTACCCTGTAGAAGCAGCTCCGAACACTTGTAAGTTTTGTTCCCTTCATCCACAGAAGTAAACACCTCAAACAAACCATCCAACTCACACTTGTGTGTCTTCCGCATCGTAGTCAAATCAAATGTGAGTGGGCTGAAATAAAAATGGTGAGCACACCTCACCACGCAATCAAGGTGAAACTCACGTGCTTGCTTCAATGGAATGCCAATTGTTGTACCCAAAATAAAAAAATTGCTTCAATAAGGCATTTTGATTAAAATGGTCTAAATCTTGTAAAATTGTCGTCAAAAGTCATTTTTAGGTCAAACGAAGCATGGGCTTTTTGTGGATTTATTGTCCAAAGGATACTAGCAAATTTTGAGAAAATTTTGAAAATTAGGGTTTCGAGCCCTTATTTTTAGGAAAACCCCTAAAAAATAGGACCTTTCCAGAATTGACTAAAAATAGTTTTGATTGGCTTATTTCACTTCACGATCACATTGTTCAAGTCCGAATCAAGAAAAAGTTAGTTTAGCTCTGGTGGGTCTACTTCATTTTTTTCAAGAGAAAAGTTAGGACCTCTGAGGTCAACAAAAGATTCTATGGCGAACGATGCTTCGTGACGGAGGGGATTTTGAAAAGGTGAAAAATGTAAAAAATATTATGTCTGTAAACGCTATGCCTTGCTACAAGGGAGATGCCTTTGCAGTCAACGCCCTAGTCAACTTTGCAGTGTTCGTACACATAAAAATGGTGAATGTACTCGCATTAGCAGCAGCAATGCTTCAACGCATTCAAAGTAGCCCAACAACACGGTAATCGCAAAGCATGAAGAAGTTGAAAATCATCATAAAATGATCAAGTCTGAAGCCAAAAGCGCCCCTGCTGATCAAGGGCGCCCTTGAATTTGAAAGGCCAAATGCAATAGTTAACACTTGCAAAACCAGTCATCTCCAAAATTCTGCTAGCTTTCCAGCAAATCCATCTAATTTGTCAAACATCGGCAAACAACGACAGAGGCAGAAGGTCAACAAACATCCAAAATGGCAATCCGATACGGAAAATGCACCCCTGTCGCCCAGGGGCGCCCAAGAATAAAAGCTCTCAGATGTCAATTTTTGCAGTAACTATCTCCAGATGATCTTCCCAGCTTCAATCTAGCTTCGCAACAAACCTGTTTGCCAGTCCATGAGACGTATCGAATAGCAGCAGCAGTTGATCAAACAAGCATGTAAAATGAAGAATAAAATGTAAGCCAAAAGGTCAAATGTACCCCTGCAGGCTAGGGGCACCTAGACTTTTGGTCAATCGGATGAAATTTTCAGCAACTGTCTTCTTCAAGAGATATGCTCATAATCCTTCTAGCTACACGATGAATCCAGTAGCCAACTCTCAGGACCTGTCAAACGCCCGTGAATGAAGATCAAGCGTAAAATGTTGGAGACAAAAGCAAGTTAAAAAACATGGAAATTTGGGTGTTGAGAAAAATGCACCCTTTTTGGAAAAGGCACCCAACTTTCTGGGACCTCAGATGCAGCTTTCTGACTTCGTGACTCCAAGGAACATCTCTTCAAAGATGATCAATCTCCGCGACGAGATCATCAACACGAACATCGGAGTAGTCAAACTCCCGGCAACGAGGGTCAAACTGTAGCATTTCGTCAAAGGTTACAAAATGCAAAATGTATCTCAAAGACACAAAAGTGCCCCTGCAAGTCAAGGGCACACTTGAATTTGAGCCTCATAAATCAACTTTCAGATGTTGCAATACCAGTCATTCTTTTCGAAATTGAACTAGTTTTCCATTCCATATCTCGGCATGTTCGCGGGAGTCGTCGGTCACCTGCAACTACAGATTGAAGCACGAAGGGTCAAATTGACGAGATTGAAAAACATCCAAAAAAATGGCTAAGCCTGGTGAAAAAAGCACCCTTTTGGCAAAAGGTGCCCAAAATTTCCAGCCATCAGAACTAGTTTTTGAGGTTTGCAACTCCTAGCAACATCTTTTCAGAGTTGATTCAGCTTCATGATGAATCTGTCAGATTAGCTTCAGTCCTTGACAGCAGCAACTTATGATAAAACTTAGGCACGTGAGCTGATATCTTGCATTTATTACAGCACTTCATGAATTTTTGAATTCAACTTTGACTATGGCACTTAAAATTTGAATAACCTCCACTTTGGCACCTTAAATCTACTTTCAAAACCTGCAAAAACAAAGATATAAGACCGTACTCTATCCTTGATAGCTGAGGCAAAGCTTGTTTTATGATTTGAATGGGTAAACTCATTATATAGGCATGCCTTGATTTACTATTGCTTTCTTTTCCTAATTGTCTGGCTAGGATAAAGGTTCCATAAAACCTTAAGTTTTTTTTCTTTTTGATATTGGAAATAGGCATTTTAGATTTGTTCATGGCCAACTTAAAACCCTGTTGCACTTTTCTGTGAGTATTGCCAACTGCATTGCCTTTTGTGAGTGGTGATGCCACAGAAGAAACAAAACTTAAAACTTATGTTTTAACTTGGCATTGGATTGGGCATGGTTTTAGGAGTGCATCACCAATTGAGTCACCTTTTTAAAGTGGCAATGCCATACAAGAAATGCAATATGATTTGACACTTAAAATTCCTTCATTGCTTGCATGGCTTGGTGGATTGATTGCTAACATATTCATCATTTTTGTTCAGCTAAGCCATAGGAAAAACTCTATTTTCACCACACTGTTCTTTCATTTCTACTCATACATTCAACACTCCATTGCCAATTGAGTCACATTTTTAGGATGGTAACACTAGGGATAAAGTGTGAACTCACTTAAGACTTCATTGTAATGTCCCTATTTTCATGAGCATCAAAGTTTGCTGGTTTAGCCTATTCCTGACTCTTGTAGGCTAAGGAACATGGTTAGGGGGTTCTTTGTGGCAGATATCTAGTCAATTGATGGTTTCCATTTCCTGGATTCAGTTGAATTGGAGAAATAAGGAGTTTATTTAAGATATAATGTTTAATTATTATTAAAGGTAACTTTAATAATAATTATTATTTTTAATGTTATGTTACAATGTTATATTTGCACTTTATATTATAAAATCAAATTTTAATATTTGTAAAGTGCAAATATTATATTATTAAAAGAGAAGCTTCTAGAAGAATTGACCTCTCATTGGGAAAAAAGTATAAAGAGAGGGTTTTCCAAGCTTCTAATCATCCAGGAATTGATATTTGCTTGATGTTATTATTTGGTGAAAGAGCCAGCTAGGGTTTCTGCCATTTCCAACCTTTGGGAACGAAAACTCTCATTGGTTATGCAATTTTGAGGTTGTGAAATATCAGCTGAATTATTGCTTCATTGTGGGCTTCACTCAGAAGTTCAATTTGTGCTTACACTGCAAATTTTGTGGCCTTTGGCCAAATTTGGAGATTAAGATTTCATATCAGCTTGTTGAAGCATTTTGGAAAATAACCTACAGCTGCAAATTTGTGAAGAATTGATTGGAAATATATTGGAGATCATTTGCAGATTGGAGGCAACATTGATTGGCATATTTGGAGGTGATTATTGTATGAAGAACATTCTGATTTTTCATCTCAGCAAGGTTCAACCAGCCATGGTGAGAAGTACATATTTGCTCATTGCTCATTATTGAGACTTCAGATTTTTGTGGGCATTGGAGAAATCAATTCCTTTCAAGTTGGCAATCATTTCTATAGCAATTTGGAGGGTCATTGTTGCTGCATTTATTTATATAAAATATTGCCAGGCAAGAACAGGGCGGCCAGCATAGAGGAGGGCGATTTCATACAAGAAGGGTACATAAAATTCCATAAAAATCAGTTTTGGACTTCTCCAAGTTCGCTGTTCACTTCCATCTATTGTAATCAGGTTCCACCTCTTGTTTTCATTAATATAATCATCTTATAAGTCTGAAGACAAGTCTGAAATTAGGCGGCAGCCATTGAAGGCGTTGTAGGAACTTTATCATTGCATCAAGTTAGTAGTTCAAATCTGAATTGTAATCAGTTTATGGTCTGTTTTATTGAGGAATATAAGTTTGAAGTGAATCTGAAGGTTGCATGCCAATTGTTCGAAGAAAGGTCTCTTTCATTTGTAGGCTTGATTGTGTATTGGGAAGTGCTATAAATTGTTGTATGTCATTCCTATTTTCATTATCAATCAATATTGCATTGTTGAAGAGCATTCAAAGCATCTTGTTCCCAAATCAAACCAAAACAACAAATCAGAAATTCATATCAGCAAGCTACCACTTCGCATACAAAGTGTTTGACGATATTCCTTGAGTTCGAATTCAACAAGTTGAGGCCATATTTTTCAAGGGATATTACAGAGCATTTAAATCACATTTGACATCATTTCAAGCAAGCATAATCAGACTGAAACACAGAAACAACAAGTAAAGAGGTTGTATGCAAAGTGTTTGATGATATTCCTTGAGCCTCTAATCAGCATTTTGAGGTCAGAATTAGTTAGGCTCATTACAATCATACATGTTGGTTGCAAATTTTCAATGATTCAACAACTTGAATCATGTGTTCAACCATTAAAAAGGAGTGATTACTCTTAGCACATTACATTCCTCTTTGCTGGTTGTGCATTTTCAACCACATAACTATTCAAGTTGCCTTTCACCTTGACATTGCCACTAACAAATGGCAATTTCATACTTATTTAGTCTTTAGCTTTATCCTTATCATGCTTTTCTGCAGCCATTGCCATTTTTACCTAGCTATGCCTTTTGACAGGTGCAACAAACCTCAGTGAGTCCATTTTCTCCCTATCGCTATTTTATCTTTAAGTAGTCATTTGAACTACTTTTCCTTAAAAGCATTGTTGCTCACATTTGTTAGCTTGTGTAATGTCCCCTTTTTCACGTGCATCAGAGTTGGGGGATTAGCCTATTTTCCTGACCCTCGTAGGCTAATAGTTCTGGATAGAGGGTTTCTCGGATGGGCACTTGGTCGTCAATTTGCAGTGTGGATCTCCGGAGTATGGTGGCAGGGTGAATTGTGGCGTTTGGCACGATACTTGTGCTTAAATTAATGATACTCACCTTTTATTTCACCATCCTCGGCCTAGGGACCATGTGTCTTTAAAATGAAGGGGTCACTTTATATTTTGCAGTTACTATTCATGCCTAAAGTGAAAAAAGAAATAACTTAAGTGAATAGAGCTCACTTTAATGAATAGTGTGTCCTTTGTTAAATTATAAATAACGAGTGAGAAAGTTTGACCCTTCTCATGCATTGAGGATTTTGTTTGTTGAAAACTTTGGAGTGAAGCTTGGAGGAAGAAGGAGGCTAGGGTTTCCGGATTTCTTGCAGTGGGTGAGCCTAGTGGAGCTTGGTTCTTCGTTCTGAGCAGCTTGAGGGTGTGAAACACCACCGTAAGGTTGCTGATCTGTTATTGTTGCTTCAGTTAAAGACCTGTGTTGCTGTTTGTAGGTTATTTCGAGCATATTTTTGAGTGGTTTTGACTGCCATAGTCTTCAATCACGTTAGTACGAGAGCTGCTCGCTTTTCGTGGAGTCTTGGAGCTGTTTTTGAAAGCTACAGCCAGCTGCGTTTTTATGAGGGTTTCAATCAGCAAAAGAAGAAAAAACGCCTTTTCTAAGAGGCTGCAATCTCACCAAAAAGAGGCGCCCTTGGTAGAGGAAGCTTCCCATGTTGGATTTGGTTGGGAGAAGTTCGGATCTCAAGAGTTGTGTTCACTTCTTTGGGCGCGGGTACTGTAGCAAGTCACTATTCACAGTGATGTTTGGTTGTAAGTTAAAGTATAGCTTATGAAATACTTGGTTTCGAATCTGATGAAAACTATATGTTATAAGCATCTTATTTTGTAATGATGAAATTATATTTGGCCACTAAATTGAGCAATGTATTCAAAGTTGTTTCAGTAGTTAGTTTATTTGAAGCTTCCATAGTATGTATATGCTTGTTGGTACCTTATTAGCATATTTTGGTAACAAACTCGTAAACAAGAAGGAGAAATTAAACCAAAACAAAATCAGACCTACAAAACTCAGTGAAAGACAAATCAGCAGAGTGTCGGTACACTACAGCTTGAACAAAGTGCTCAAAAGAAATTACATTATTACCTCCCATTGTCCTTGCCTTCCTGCCTTCATTGATGTATCATCTTCTATTTCACCTTGGAGGTTCAACTATTGAAAGCTTGACTCATCATAGCTTGACATCCCTTATCCATGAATGATTTGCAAACACAGTTAGTAGACAACCTAGGCCATGACTTGATAACTTGACAAAATGACAAGAAGAATCATGTGGCTAATCAAGGCTACTAACTATAAATCTAACATGAAATGCAAAGTTTCATAGAGGTATCAATTTTGGTACTAATACTTTGCAATTTACTCAAACTCTTCTCCTTGGGTGTGGATCACTGGTATCTCTACCACTTCTATCGATTGCTCTCAAAGGCAAAGTTCACATGACCTATTACCAATGTTCCTATGTCCTTGGCAAGATACACCTGGGCCTTAATCCTGTTTATTGGTCTTACGTGCTAATCAGATCTTTCTTCTCTGTATTGTCCCTGAACAGCATCTTCATCTTTCAAAATTCTGATTAAACAAGACCATTATAGGACATGTTTTTATAGACCAACTGGAAGGAAAACAGTTCACTTGGACCTGATGCAAATGTGAGGATTAAGTGACAAATAACTTGACAAAAGGAGGCCTGAAAATTGGTTTTCATAGGGGCACCAATACAATGCAGCTGCACTAACACTACAATATTCGCTACATGTACATGCTTTGCAAAGCATGCAAACTAGAAAATATTCTGACTGTGAGAAAAATAAGGCTTGATGTCACAGTTAATGTGTTGACTTAACATTGTTAGGTCTGGTCCAATAGGTTCAGCCTTTCAAAAATATTTGAGGTTTGTTGAAAATCCTTCAGCTTCAATTGAATGTTGTTACTATGCAGGCAATTAAAATTGGGGAGTAGTGTTGTGTGGGCTCTATTTGAAGTGTGCTTGTCCTTTACTGAATTGGCATCCTGGACATGTAAAATTAAATGTCAATTTGAAATATGACCACTACTTAGAATCATATTATTTTTAAAGGAAGTTAGCTGTTATGTATGGTGCCACTTGCGTATGAGCCATTCCATTATTTATAGGATACCATACACTCCTTAAGCTGTGCTTTCTTGCATATATCTACCTTTTCACCTTGTTCTATCTGAAAACCAATTGGAGATTGACCTTGCGTATCTCCATTTTTGTTGTATCATATATTTCTATTTCAGTAGATGTGCAAAATTCTGGTTGCGATTTCTTTTTAGCTAAGTTATCGGGTTCTTCACTTTAGCCCCCTGTACCGGCCAAAATACGTATGGGTTCGGGTTCGGGTTCGGTTCTTCTGTGGGTTCGCTCTAGGTTCGGCATTTGCTACTTGGGTTCTCTGTGGGTCCTTCTATAAAGGACCCACAAAGAACTCGAGTAGCAAATGGCGAACCCTGGCCGAATCCGTGGAGAACCCAGGCAGACCCACGTCATCCAGCCCAGAAAAAGGCAAAAACTCAATTTAAAAACATCAAATAAAACCCTAAAAAGTGCCCAAATTGCCTTATATTGACTTGGCCGACCAAATGAGGCTCATTTTGCAAACTCAAAAGAGCAAAAAACACCATTTTTTTGCCTCCAAGCTGAAATAGTTGATTTTTGCAGGTTTTCTCTTTTTTTGTGTAATGACATTTTAAGACTTGAGTATTTACTATTTAGTAATTTACTATTTATATTTTTGCAAATTATGAATATAATTATATGAGGTATTACCGTATGGCATATTTCATTGTTTCAATATTCTATGGCATTTTGGCATTATGGCATTATGATTATATGATTATAATTTTGAGCATGCTTATGAGTCTATGGCATTATGTTTATAATTTAATAATTTATAAATTATATATATATACTCCCGTACCCTAGGAAAAAAAAAATTGCCATACCGATGTACCCGAACCGGCAACTTAGCCTTTTAGAATGTCTGAGTACCTATTTTAATTATCTTTGCTTTTTTTAGTCCCAAGGACCCAAAATGATCGTTTTTGCACTTTAATATAATTTGTTTGACACTTTGTCTGCAAAAGTTGTTTTGCATTAATCTTTGTCTAGAGAAGTTGTTTTGCATTAATCAAATTTGGTTACAAAATCTGTAGACATTAGTCATTACCAGTTTAAGGATCTAAACGTTTTCTTTTTTAGTAATTTGTAGACTTGAACAATTCGAATGATTTTCTTTCTAGATGAACTAAATGCAATTCTATTTTCAGTCAAATGTGAATGCATTAATTGACTCGAAGCTTGAGAAACACAAAAATTTGTGGGAAGAATCGTGCTTTTATTGGAGGGAAATTGAAGATGGTACCCTGAAGTTTGACAGAAAAGAAGTTGAGGTATGCAATACTTTATAACTATCATATTTCATGTATGCACCATATTAAGAGGTGGATGAACATTATTTTAGAGTTTCCTATTTCTTTTATTGTCAAAGTTGAATGAAACTCTCATGTTTTGGAGTTTTAGTTTCTATGTTCAGATGTCTTTTTTCATATACTTGTTGAACTTTGCGACAGGTTGCAGTACTGAGGAAATTAACTAAGAAAGACTTAATAGAGTTTTTTAGTACTTATATTAAACTGGGGGCTCCTAAAAGAAGAAAACTGAGTTTGCAAGTATATGGAAGTTCTCACAGTGCAGAATATAAAATAGCTAAGGATGCTGGAAAATCTTCCAATGGATATGTTATTTTCAATGGCAAAGAAGTTGTCCAGGACACTGTGGATAGTGAAGCACTAAAAGATGAGAATGTTGAGGTCGCTCCTTCAGATCAGCTGGCAGATTTAAATAAGGAACTGAAGGGATATGGCTCCAAGCAAATAGATGACATATACAGCTTTAAAAGGTCTCAAGTACTGTTTGGCTCATTAAGGAGTGGAATCAATCAAGTTTATTCTTAGTTCCATTTCAACTTTGAACAATAGCCTATGTAGACCATTAACTTCAATATATGTTCATTTTGCTCAGTCCTTACTAAATCTAGTGTTGAAAAGGGTTCGCCATGTTTTTCAAGACCAAAATGTTCAGGTCAAGACAAGCTATTTAATTTACAACAGTCGGCCCCTTTTAAGTCTTTGCTTCCATAAAAATAAATATTGATTCTAATCCCATGTACAATGGCATTTTCTGTCCTTGTCAGTGCAATGTTTTTTTCTTTTCCTTAATTCTTTGACCAATTTGAATTAAGTACACAAGATGCAATTAAGTACAGCTTGTAAATTTTGAATCTCTTAATGAAATGGAGAAAGGTTGTGGTCCTCGAGTCATCATAGGCTTCCTATGAATCCTTCATTTTTTTCAATATTTTTCTTTCTGTTATCACTAAACAAAATTTCACAGTTTGCAAACGACTCAATTTTCTTGAACAATAAGTCCACATTACATCTGAATTTACAATTAGTAAACCATACTAACCCAAGCCTATGGAGTGAAAACATATAGAATGATTTTCACCTGTAGTTTGTATGTGAATTAGATCATGAAAGTAAGACTCGGGTAACACAGCCATTATTCTTATTTGTTAGCCAAACCAACCGAGATGCAACTTAAAATACTCTTTAAAACTCTTCAACAATGGATTTCAATCAAGAACAAAGTATAAAACTTTTGCTGCGATCTACAGAGGTTGTAGTGTAATCTTCCTCAAAATCCACAGGTTTTTTTATTTAAGAATAGATTTTCAGTTTGTGTCCCTTGCACTTGCTTCTTTAGCTTTATGTATTAAAGAAAGTTAAATAATACCATCTTACAGGTGTAGGGATCAACATGCAACTTATCACAACCCATGTTTTACTATAGTGACTTCTTCATATGTAATGTCCCACCCCAGGTGGACAATTACCAACTGAGTTTCTGCCTCGTTCGATTGCTTGATGTTTTTCAAATTGTTTTGATGTGGTATGAGTTTTGCAAAATATATATATGTTTGAAAGATAAATGCCAGGTATGCAAAGAACTTATACAAGCAATTGCAATGAAAGTAACAGCTGAAAACAAACCCTTCATATATATATTTGTAAACACTCTAATCTAATTACAAATGTTTGCTTAAACCATCATGATCATACCCAGAATACAAAGGCATTAATTGCAGGTCTGTTTCTTTATAACATCGAATCTGAAGGTGTTTATCAGCAATTCTGGAAACTACAATCTGCAACAATGATAGACCCATGAATGGTCGATTTGCAGCCAACAAAGAGTTCTCCACCCAGCAAATGCATCAGGCTTATTTCAGACCCTAAACCGACCCCAAAAATACAAATTGTAGCTGCTAACCAAAGGCGTTTCAGCCTGTACTTCAAACGCCTAGCCTGAGGACTTGTTGGTTTGAAAACATGTTTAATTCGCCAATGGAAATATTTTATTGGTTTGAAAATAGGTTTTAATATCCAATGAAAAATTTTATTGGTTTTAAAAAAATTGCAATTTGCAAGGATTTTCCATAGACTTCTAGCGATTACAAAAGATTCGCAAATCGAGATTTTTTTTTCCCCAAAAAATCAAAAAATTTGTCAATAAAATTAATATTTTTTTTCAGGAAGTATACAAGATTCGCCAGATATTTTCCACCTTCACCAAGCGGGGGGAGGAGGAGGGTTCTTAAAGTTATCCCTGATTTCAATATGTTAGTGGAGTGAAAACATATAGAATGATTTTCACCTGTAATTTGTATGTGAATTAGATCATGAAAGTAAGACTCGGGCAACACAGCCGTTATTCTTATTTGTTAGCCAAACCAACCGAGATGCAACTTAAAATACTCTTTAAAACTCTTAAACAATGGATTTCAATCAAGAACAAAGTATAAAACTTTTGCTGCGATCTACAGAGGTTGTAGTGTAATCTTCCTCAAAATCCACAAGTTTTTTTATTTAAGAATAGATTTTCAGTTTGTGTCCCTTGCACTTGCTTCTTTAGCTTTATGTATTAAAGAAAGTTAAATAATACCATCTTACAGGTGTAGGGATCAACATGCAACTTATCACAACCCATGTTTTACTATAGTGACTTCTTCATATGTAATGTCCCACCCCAGGTGGACAATTACCAACTGAGTTTCTGCCTCGTTCGATTGCTTGATGTTTTTCAAATTGTTTTGATGTGGTATGAGTTTTGCAAAATATATATATGTTTGAAAAATAAATGCCAGGTATGGAAAGAACTTATACAAGCAATTGCAATGAAAGTAACAGCTGAAAACAAACCCTTCATATATATATTTGTAAACACTCTAATCTAATTACAAATGTTTGCTTAAACCATCATGATCATACCCAGAATACAAAGGCATTAATTGCAGGTCTGTTTCTTTATAACATCGAATCTGAAGGTGTTTATCAGCAATTCTGGAAACTACAATCTGCAACAATGATAGACCCATGAATGGTTGATTTGCAGCCAACAAAGAGTTCTCCACCCAGCAAATGCATCAGGCTTATTTCAGACCCTAAACCGACCCCAAAAATACAAATTGTAGCTGCTAACCAAAGGCGTTTCAGCCTGCACTTCAAACACCTAGCCTAAGGAGTTGTTAGTTTGAAAACATGTTTAATTCGCCAATGGAAATATTTTATTGGTTTGAAAATAGATTTTAATATCCAATGAAAAAATTTATTGGTTTTAAAAAAATTGCAATTTGCAAGGATTTTCCATAGACTTCTAGCGATTACAAAAGATTCGCAAATCGAGATTATTTTTTTCCCCAAAAAATCAAAAAATTTGTCAATAAAATTAATATTTTTTTTGGAAAGTATACAAGATTCGCCAAGACTTTACACCTTCACCAAGCGGGGGAGGGGGGCGCTTCTTAAAGTTATCCCTGATTTCAATATGTTAGTATGTTTATGCTTTATTGAACTTCTCTTAGTAGGTTTCAATCTATATTTTTATTAGAATGAAGTAAACTAATTCTAGAGTTAGTGATTATTAGGATGTCTAAGATATGTCTATATGGTATGCAATTTAATTATTTAAAATGACAAGAGAGTGTATCTAGGGTCATGAAGGGGTGTTATTTCCATGTATTATCTAATTTATTTAATATTTAATTAAATTATATCATCAACAATTATAATTAACATCTAATTAATATCATTTAAGTTTAATAAATAAAATTGTATATCATAATTTATTTAATCAACTACTATGTGTTACTATGAATTAGAAATATGGGAATTCATTTAAGTTCATTAAATAATTGCACCTAAAGCTAATTTAGGTTTTGACTAATTTAAATCACTAGATTTTATGAGTGCAAAAGGGTTCTCAAGATAAAAGGGGCCAAACATTAAAATTAGCATAATAAAATCAAATGACACCTACGACCAATTTAGGTGTCGACTAATTTAAATCACTATATTTTATGTGTGCAAAAGAGTTCTCAAGATAAAAGGGGCCTAACATTAAACATGTACATTCCTCAACTAAATCTTGGTAAGGATAATTGTTCTCATCAATGGACATTCACTCACAAGGAATTAGAGGTGAGGAGAAAATAAGAATGAAAGAATATTATACAAAAACATATTGATGACAAAAAATAAGATAATTTAGGCATATGTAATATAGAAGGTGAAATACTTGAATTTGAGAGAATAATGAAGGCACAAAACAAGGTAAAAGGCATAATATAGAAGGTGAACTAAGAAATAAAATAACCCAACATAAGGAGGATCCACTATAGAATATTTTTTGTAGATTACAAGCCACACTTCATCTCTCTAGGCACCCTAATAAGAGTTATAATATTGAAAGTATTGTGACCTAATATGTGTGTGCACATGCCAATATCTATACATTCCCTATTTTCTTGATTGTAAAATAAGGATAGTGTGTCACCTATAGAGATCAATACTTTTGTACTATAGCCTCCATGTATAGCATTATTATACTTAGCATAGGACTCTATGGGCATCTTCCCTTTATGCATTGAAGCAAAAATATTTAAAAATAAAATTTAAATATAGAATCCCTTGATTTTATCATGAGGCACGCAAAATAATTGAAAATAATGAAAGCATATTGCTTATCTCTTCAATTTCTCTTCCTCACATAGATCGTATGCCCAATGTGTCTTAGTTCATAAAATAATATTGAATAGAAGTAATCCCAAATAAAATCAGTGATAATTCACCTTTTCAAGTAAATCTAGATGAAGAACAAGCCCAAGACCAAGAAAAAGATAAAATACTGAGGCTAACTTTACAATAAAACAAGAAAAATAGATTCTAAACAAACATTACTAGGATCTTTTTAAATGTAAGGACAACTCATAAACCATATCCACCTAGAAGCTAGATATGAAATATATATCATTCGAGAAACTAGTAACTATCTCTAGGGTATGGAATGACTCCACAAGAATTTAATATAGAAGGCTAAATAAGATTGAAATACTATTAGGCACCAAACATATTGAAGACACAAAATAAGATAAAAGGAATAATATAGAAGGTGAAATGAGAATGAAAGAATATATTGAAGACACAAAACATTGATGCAATACAACTATAACATGATGAAACATATGAGTATATGAAATTAGCTAATGGGTCCATTTTTAGTTTGAGTACATTTAATTGATCTAACATTTGTATGATGAAAACTTGTAGTGATAATAATGTAATATAAGTGTATGAGACCTGCAATAAAAATGAGAAAAATATAATGAATGTAAGAAAATTAACTATATATACATGAGGAACTTATTAGCACCAACCAATTTAGGGATGAGGAAAATGAAAGTATTGTTCATTTTCCTCAACATTTTTTCAAAGTAGAAGAATTCTTGAACATCTTGAAGAATGTCTTTACTCACTATGTCCTAGTAGATTTGGAAGAATGCAAGGGGAAAACCATCTAGTCCTAGGGCTTTACATGGATTAAAGGAGAATACCACCTCTTTGACTTCTTGCATTGAAATGTATCTTTTTGTCATTGATAATTCTTGAGGAGTAAAAGAGTTAATGATGAACTGAAGGAATAATTATTGAATCACCATAGTCTCTAATTAAATGGCAGAGCAGTTTAATAGGCATTTTGCAAGAAATGGTAGAAAGATTAATGGCTTCAGGTAATCGGATCAAGGTAATCACTCAAATGGAAGAGGAAATGGTAGAAAGATTAATGGCTTTGGGCAGTCGGATTAGGGTAATTGCTCAAATGGAAGAATGGGGCAGTCTTGTGCAAGGGCAAGAACGCCAAGGATTATGTATCGATTTGTAAGACCTAATTGGAATCCTATCATTTTGGCTAAGCATCTGGACAATCGTCAACAACCAATCCTTGATTTATTTGATGATGAGTTTGATCAGCTTCAAGTAGGAGGAGGTCCCTTCAATCCAAAATCTCATGCTAGTTCAATACAGATTTATCAGAATCATGAATGTTTGGGTCTTTTCAAAGCGCTTCTTCGAGAGCAGAGGGTGTTGTCACAGTCAAGGCAGCGTTCTAAAGTATTTCTTGATCAGACATGGTCTGTTAAGGGAGGAGGCTGGAAAGGTGAACACAAAATTTTTTGCGAGAAAGGAAGTCGAAATGCAAAAAATAAGGGTTTCGTAATTAATGAAGGATGTCAGGGTGGGCAAAACAAAGCATTTACAAGGTCAAAAAGGCAGGCTTATCAACACAAGAGAAGGGGTAGACGGCGCAAGGGTTTTAAAGGCAAATTCAAGGCCAAGAAGAAAGTATTCAAGAAGGTCGGGAGAAGAAAAGAAGTGCAAGAAACTGAACACGTTATCCAGAATGATTGCACAAAGTTGAGGAATTGAAGTTTGTGAATAGTGAATCTTCTTCAAAGCGGTAGAGAGCGGTAAAGATTGTTTTTCCGGAGCACATGTTGCAGCTACAAATTGAAGATCTCAGAGATAAAGGAATTATATGTAAGTTTTGGAATCTTGTCCTAGATTTAGAAAGTTTAAAGAACTTAATTCTAGATGAATGGGAAGGGTCGGATAAAGTGTTTTATTTAGATCAAAGTAAAGGGATTTTTGTTGTTTTGTTTTCAAACAATTTGGGTAAGGAAGTGGTGTTTAAATCAAAATCATGGACATTTCAAGGGTCGGGTCTATATATGGAAAATTAGACTCCAAATTTTAAACCTCAGGATTTTGTTCCACGCTTCTTTCATTTTTGGATTCAATTGCACGATTTACCTTTGGAATACAGAGAATTGAATTTGTTAGAAATCATGGCGAATCAGATAGGCATTTTCCTTAAAAATGATTTGTCCTTTTTTAATAATTTGTCTAAACTAGTAAGGATGAGTGTATTGATTGACTCGGCAAAGAGTTTTCACAAGCAATTAGAGATAAAATCAAAGTTCGGAAAATGGCTGCAAGAAGTGGTATATGAGAATCTGGAAAATGTATGTCATATGTCAGGGCAATTAAAGTATGATTGTAGTAAGCAAAATGAAGTGGGACATCAAGATTTGGTTAAGTGTGATAAGGGGTCAACAAGGGTTTTGAAGCAAAAGATTTTGCCATACCTAAAGGGTATTCAGCCAACTTGTAGGGGGGAGACTAAGCAGGTCATTTCCACTCTTTACCAGGTAGTACCTCAAGATATGTTCAATGGGTTGTTTTTAGATAATAAGGGGTCAGCAAGGGTTCCGAATCATAATGGCTCAGCATTGTATGGGGGAATAGGGCGGCTAAGTAATTGGAAATGGAAAAATGATATAAACGTTGGCAAGTGGAACAATAGGCAAACTCAACAAGTAACAAATGTCAATTTGGGGAATGGTCAGCAGATGTTCATGGCACAAGATATGCAACGAAATAATTTTATGGTTTCCGTAGACATAGCCAAGTATTTAGAGGGCTTGGGCAAGAAGCAAATGAGTAATATGTTGAATTTATATTGCCCATCTTTACAGATCTCTAAGGATCAGTTGAGTGGTTTAATTCAGAAATTAATGTTCCATGAGTCAGAAGTATTACTCACGGATGGGAAGAAGGAATGTCAAGGAAGTACTAATGGTCAATCAGCACATCTGTCAGTAGAATTAGAATGGTTGTGAATACAAGACCTTTCACTGAGAAAGGAAAAAATTTCTGAAGCTGAATTGAAATACCTGGCAGAGAAGGTTCTTTCCTCAATAGGGTCATATTTAATTGATAGTATAGCAGAAGAACTAGAAGATGAAGGTGTTTTTGAGGATTACGAGTGTGGCAGTCATGTGGTGGCTTGCAAAAGTAGTGGTGAAGTAAGTTCGAGATCACAATTTCAAGCTAGTCCTAGCCCAGTAGTACAAAAGTTAGCCAGTGTTGAGGTTGTTGCAGGATATGATTATTTGCAAGCATTATTTGTTGTTCAAACTCCATTCCAGTTGATTGTAAAGAAAAATCTAGAGAAGAGAGGTCGCAAATCAAAATTGGTAAAAGTACAGGAATAAATAGAAGCTGGAATTCAAAGCACTATTTACAATTCCATGTCAAAAGTGCTTTCTAAATGCCCAAGGAGAGCTTGTTGCTCTCCTCGAGCGCAATGAAGATCGTTTCATGGAATGTCAGGGGCATTAATGCCCCTGACAAACGTGATTGCACCAAAAGCCAAGTGGATAGATGCGGTGTTGATATTGTGATTTTGCAAGAGACAAAAACATCATCAGAAAAACGTATGAAGCTACATTTCAAAAATGGCAGTTATGGAGATTAGTGCAGTCTTCTGCCCAAGGAGCATCAGGGGGTTTAGTGGTTCTGTGGAATCCAAAGGTAGTAAGTGTAGTCTCAATTAAGAACGAATGCAATTGGAAATTGGTGGTAGTAACAAAGTATGATTTGAGGTTCAGTTTGTTTAATGTTTGTGGGCCATCATCTTCAATAGATAAGAAAAATATGTGGGTTAGTCTTACTCAAGCAATTTTGAAAAGAAAGGAGGTATTAGTCCTCCCTCCAAAGTGGTAACAGATTTTAGCTCATTCATTAATACAAATGCTCTGAGGGATGTGGTTCCGGTTAAGGGAAACTTTACATAGACTAATAGGAGGAAAGGGTTCCTGCAAATTGCAGTAAGGTTGGATAGATACCTCATGTATTCAAATTGGTTCAGTATGCATCACAATTTTGTATCTGAGATATTGCCTTTTGTAGACTCAAATCATTATGTTGTTTCTCTCATCATGTCTAAAGATTCAGCTCGGCAGTTCAAATCTTCCTTTAAATTTCAAAGTATGTGGCTGAGGTTTCCAAATTTTCAAGAGCAACTTCGTCAATGGTGGTTGGCAGCTCCTTATGAGCAGGGAACAAAGATGTATCAGTTGAGCAGAAAGTTGGCATATATCAAGCAACAACTAGTAAAGTGGAATAAGGAAGTTTTTAAGAATGTATTTCTTCAAAAGGAGGTCACGCGTAAGCAATTGGAGGAAGTGCACAAACAAATCATTCAGAATGGTCTGGATGAGATTTTGTTTGAAAAGCAAAAGAAATTACAAGGTGATTGGGAAGAGCTAAGTGCAAGAGAAGAAGCGTATTGGCACCAAAAGTTGAGGGAGTTGTGGTTAAGGGAGGGTGATTATAACACTAAGTTTTTTCATGCCTCTACACAGATTAAAAGGGCAACTAAAGCAATTTAGTCTATTCATGAGGTTTCGACGGGTAACTGGCTAACAAAGGAAGAAGAGATAAGTGGAGAATGTGTCAAGTTTTTCTCGGATCTTTTGCTGCACCTCAGGATAGGGTGGAGCAAAACGACAAGGATGAGATTGAATTGTTGGAAGCAATTCCAAAGCTTGTGTCTAAAAGGGATAACGCATTTTTAATGAGACCTTTTTCTTTAGAAGAGGTTAAAATTGTTGTTTTTTCTTTGGCACCAGATAAAGCACCTAGTCCAGATGGGTTTACTGCTCTTTTTTATCAAAAGTGTTGGGATATTTTGTGCTTTGATGTGTTATGGGCTCTTGAAGAATCTAGGCGAACAGGTGCATTATTAAAACAATTCATTGTAACAAATATTGTGATTTTACCCAAAGTAAAGGAGCCGAAAACGTTTGCATATTTTTTACCGATCTCTTTATGTAATACAATTTATAAGATTTTTACTAAGGCAATTTACTTGAGATTGCAACCTATTATTCCTAGGATAGTTTCGCAAGAGCAAGGGGGTTTTGTACCAAGAAGAGAGACTGTTGAAGGAGCCATTGTTGCTCATGAGGTCTTTCATTCAATCTTTGTGGGTAAAATTCCTTCTATTATAGTGAAATTGGATATGATGAAAGCTTATGACAGAGTAAATTGGGTTTTTTTGAAGAAGGTGTTTGGTAAGTTTGGGTTTAGTGCAAAATGGTGCAAATGGATAAGTGCTTATCTCTCAGGTGCAAAGTTTTCAGTTTTGTTGAATGGTTCTCCTATTGGATTTTTCAGTGCATCTTAGGGTGTTAGACAAGGGGATCCTCTTTCACCATTTTTATTTATGATAATCGCAGAGGTTTTAAGTCGGTTCATCAGTTTGAAGCACTCTCAGGGGCTTTGGAAAGGAATTCAAATTGGTGTTACAGGTTTAAAAATAACTCATTCTCTTTTTGCAAATGATACTAATTTATTTGGGACAGCTACTATGGCAAAGGCGAAGAAAATCAAGGAAGTCTTGGATAAATATGTTTCAACATCAAGGCAAAAGATAAATGCATCTAAGTCAAAAGTGTATATTCTTAATACAAAGGAAGAGACTACGAAAAAAATTGTCAGTAGCCTTGGGTTTGAGGAAGCAGTTTTACCATGTACATATCTAGGGATTCCTCTTTTCATGGGTGCGAACAAGCCATTGTATTGGGTGAAATTAATAGAAAGGTTGAAGTCAAGAATTTTTCTTTGGAAGGCTAGATGGTTATCATTGTCAGGGAGAATTCTTCTGGTAAAATCAGTCATGTCTTCAATCCCAAGTTATTCGTTAGCAGTGCTTAAGGCTCCGAAGTCAGTGATTTTAGAAATTGAAAAAATAATTATAATTTTTATTTGGAAAGTGAATATGGATGGCCAAAAGAAGGTTCCTTTAATATCACTAGATGATATGGCACAAGAAAGATGACAGGGGGTGGCTAGAATTCATAAGATAGTTGGTAGGAATATAGCGCTAGGTGCAAAATTGGTTTGGAAAATGTTTGAGAGTCTGCAAACCAAATGGTGTAGCATTATGCAAGCCAAGTATCTGGATACGCGAGATCCTTAAAGAATTATCACTATAGCTAATCCACCAAAAGGGTCAGCTATGTGGAATTTCTTGGTTTCATGCAGAGAATTAATTGTGACATATCTTTCTTGGGAGGTCAATAATGGTGAAAGTGTTAAATTTTGGAGTGATTCTTGGAATGGGAATCCTCCTTTGCAAAATAATCCTGATTTTCATCCAGTAATGGAGTGGATGAAATGGGGGGAGAACCTTTTAGACTATGTCCAGTCAGTGGATGGCATTTCAGGGAAAGTGACTTGGAAAATTTTGTTTGATTCCTCTTTTACTGTGTAGCAGTGTCTAGGTGTGCAAGAGAAGTTGAAGGAGTGTGAAGTATTTTTATCTATAAAACCAGACAGGTTGGTATGGGCAGCATCCAGCGATGGTAAGTATACAGTCAACCAAGGCTATAAGGCTCTTTGTTATAAGTTGAGCCAAGTAGGGTATCAGAGGGCATATTCTTTTTGTTGAGATAGTGCAGTCTTGCCCAAAGCAAGAAGTTTTGCTTGGTTGGCATTAAGGAAGTGTGTTATGAAAAGTGATCATTTAGAAAAATTGAGAATAGCGGAACCATTTAAGTGTGCAGTGTGCAATAAGGAGGTAGAAGTGGGGGATCATATGTTCCTTAATTATAACTTTGCACATCAATGTTGGCAGTGGGTTTTGTTCCAAAGTTGGCCGATACTATACAAAACAAGTTTGTTTGCTGGTATTTGGAGAGTGGTGTCGGTGCTAGTAATTTGGAATTTATGGTGGGAGCAGAATTTAAGGATTTTTAGGAAAGTTGCATCCTTGGCAGAGGTAGTTTGTGGAAAAATAGAGAAAGCAGTTTCAGAGTCTGTAAATGCAAATGTCCAAAAAGCTAAGGGAACAACTTTAATATTTACAAGTTGGGATGGTTTGATTATGCACAATTGGATGAGTTTGCAGTTGCCTTTTCTAGGTAGTTTGTTTCAGCCACAAGTATCAAAGATTGACAGGAAACATATCAAATGGAAGGCGCTGCAAGAAGGGTTTGTTAAATTGAATTTTGACAGGGCTACAAGAGGTAATCCTGGGGTATGAAGTGAGGGTATTTGCTTGAGAAATACAGAGGGCAAGGTTGTAGTGATAAAATCAATTCATTTACCTATAGGATCGAGTAACATGGCAAAGGCAAAGGTTGTTTTAATAGGGTTGGAAATAGTGTTGGGGATTGGAATAACACATTTGCATATTGAAGGGGACTCGTTGGTAATAGTAAATGCTTGTAAGGTAAAGAGTATTCATAATTGGTGTTTGAAATATGTTCTTGCGAGAGTTTGGGAGTTGCTTCAAAGGTTTCAATCTTATCAGATCACTCATACTTATAGAGAAGGCAATAAGTTATTGTCTAGCTAACATGGGATGCGACAAGCACGAAATATTACTAACACAAGGCAGTAGTAGTATTAAGAACTGTCCTCAATTAGAGGAAATTATCAAGCAAGATGTTTTAAATTTAGACTAAGAGGAAGATCAATGCAGAAAGCAGGCTGAGGCGACGTGTCAAGAAACCAGAGCCCGACAAAAGGAAAGAGAAGTGTCTCAGGGAAGCTCTGATAAGACGCCACATGGCGACGGTCGAAAAGTTGTGAGTGGTATCAAAACAAAAGGCGAACAAAAATAAAGGATGCCCAAAAAATCGCCACGCAAAAAGCTCCCAACAAAGGTAACTTCGGTGTGGGCCCCATCTGAACAGAAAGTAGGTTGAGGCGACGTGTCAAGCAACCAGAGCCCGGAAAAAGGAAAGAGAAGCGTCTCGAAGGGAAGCTCCGATTGGATGCAACACGACAATGGCCGAAAAAGTTGAGAGCATTATCAAAACAAAAGGCGAACAAAAATAATGGACGCCCGAACAATCACCACGTGGAAAGCTCTCAGCAAAGGTAACTGCGGTGTGGGCCCCATCCGAATAGAAAGCAGGCCGAGGTGACGTGTCAACCAACTAGAGCCCAGCAAAAGGAAAGAGAAGCATCTCAAAGGGAAGCTCTGATTGGATGCCCCATGGTGGCGGCCAAAAAAGTTGTGAAGTCGCGAGAGAATGAAAGACTACGAAGGAAAAGAGCGGTAATCATCTTTTCCCAAGCACACTAGTGGATCATGGCATTCGAGCATCAGGGTGCAAAAGGAAAGGAAAGGAATTGGTTGTAGATTTCGAAGAAGGACAAGGAGAGAATTTTGTGGCGCGCATGGAAGAAGACTAAATTTGATCAGCTTTTAAAGGATTTTTGTATATGAATGCCATGATTTTGTGTCTTCAATCAGGCTATTTTCCCTCTGTTGACAATGTATATCTGCTCTATAAGAGGTTTTTTCAAATAGCCATGTACATTCTAGAGCGTGGATAGTCTGTGTCTGAGTAAGCACAGTTACAAAGGGAAGCAAATATGAATTTTGTAAGGGTTGGTTTCTGGTTGGGTTTGGTTATGGGTATGGGTTTCAAGTTAGTTATCTACAAAGTCAGTCTGATAGCCAAGAATTTTGGCTTTTGACAAAAATAGATTTTGATATTTAAACTCTATGTAAGTATCTATTTTATATATTAATATATAATATAGGCATACCCTGCCTTTTGTTAAAAAAAAAAAAAAAACTATATATACATGAGTTATAACTCTAAGTCATGTGAGAAAAGTATAATAAATAAAGTTAGAAAATTAGATCTTAGAAATTCCTTACATTCAAGTGATGCCTACCATAAGGAAAATTATCTAGTATTTTGTCGCCAGATGAATGCACAAGTAGTGGTCAACAATTCCATCTAGTTGTAGGAGACCTAAAATAAAAATGATTAAAATTAACTATAATTAGGAGATTACTTAAGGCCCAAGGTAAGAGGATGGATTAGCATATGTAAGAGGATGTCTTAAGGGTATGTAAGAGGATGGATTAGCGGATGTAAGAGGATGTATTAAGGGTATTGAAGAGGTTGAATTAAGGGGAGATAAATGATCCTCGAGTCTAAGTCATGTGAGAAAATTACCTATATTTAGATGATAATGTAAGGGGAGCTAAGAGGATGGCTAAAGGTGAGCTAAGAGGATGAATTAAGGGAACATATTTGGATGGCTTAAGTGGAGATACATGAGCCCTGACTCTAATTCATGTTTGAAAATTAATTATAACTAGGAGATGACTTAAGGGTAGGTACTTGAGGATGGATTAAGGGGAGATAAGATGATGAATTAAGGGTATGCAAGATGATGGATGAAGGGGAGATACATGAGCCCTGACTCAAATTATGTATCATGTGATAAAATTAGTTAACTATACATTAACTAACAATTAAATATATACAACTATATACATACCTAAAAATTTATTTCATTTTACCATCTACATCCTCTCTTTTTTGTAATGCATTTATAATTGTCTCATTCTCTTCAATAGAAATTGTTCATAACTCTTCATTAGCAGGTCTCCCTTGATATCTGACTAGTTTTATATTTTTGCCACAACCAAATGTGAGTAGTGTATAATCTTATTATGTCTTTCATAATCTTGAAATACATGTAAACCGTTCTTTCTTATTAGATATTTGCATATCCAAGTGCCAACAACAACCACATAACCTGTCGGATACTCATAGTTATCATCATCTACTCTAAAATGTAACAACTTATGTTTTGTCTCAACACATCAAGCCAACAAATACTGTGTTTCCTCGTCATTTCCCTCAAGTCCAACAACAACATACACATGCCCTATAAAAAACATAAATTCAATAAAGCGTGACATATAATTCACATAAATAAATGCATACATATAATTATATATAATAAAATAATTTAATAAAACTATATATTGAATTAAAGTGACTTCTTGTACAATATCTGAAACATGATCACCATCATGATGCAAACACTTGATTATCCTCTTCAATTGTTGTTTCATGTTGATCATGTGTTTGTGTAGGTTTCAAGGATATCTATTTCTATTCTTCAACCCATTACGTATTGTTACATGCTTCCCACTCACCTAAAATGAAAATTTGACAAAAATAATAAAGATCCCTTGTCCATATAGTCCACGTGCTTGCATTTGAACTCTCAAATGAATTTGATTTTGTCGATCCACTCATTGTCTCACAATCATAACAAGTAAGAATTTTTTCTTCTTCAACTATCCAAAAGAACCATCTAATTATAGATTTCTACTTGATCCATAAATAATTTTGCATTACACCAATCCATAATTACAAGTGCATCTCTAAATTTTGTTTCATCCTCAAATTTTTGTTTCTCTCTAGCAAGATCTCTTCTCACACATGTTGTAAATCCATCATGTTGTCCTTTATTATGTCCATCTTCAAAAAAACTCCACATATGTTGTATATCATTTTCTTTGTGAGCCCTACATAACCCATAAAATATTTGAGCATTTTTAATTGTCTTGTACAGTGATATGACCATATGAGTGTTGAACACTCAAAAGAACTAAGAGGGGGGTGAATTATTACTTAATCAAATTCTTTACATCCAACAAAAATTAATCAAATGCAAGCATTTAAATCATGATAAATAGAAGAACACATAAGAACACAACCATAACACCAGATTTACGTGGAAAACCCTAGAAGGGAAAACCACAGTGAGCAAGCTGCTTGGATCTACTATCCAAATCTAGCCTCACAATTAAAACATATTGCATTATCATTTATGGGATACAACCCAAAGGAATATGTAACTCCCTCAATTGCTACAACACTTACAACGAAAATGAGACTACAACGTTTGTACAAAGATACTTATCTTATTTAGATGTTCATTTCATAAAAATAGATTGCTTCAAATTTTTGTTGACCTTTCCAAACTCTACATTACTATCTACTTATGTGCAACCACTCTACCAAGCTCTGCAACATCAACATACCTTAAAATACCTTTCTTATGTCATTACAACTAACTCCACTATCTCCGCAGCAATATCACTATTGAGTTGTCATGCCTGAACTGATCCTTTCCATATTTCATTATCAAAACAACTTTTATGGTTATTTTATTCGTACATTATATTTTCTAACACACATCACACATAACATACTTCTTTCAACAATCTTGATCTTATATTTATATACTTTGTAACTCTTTAAAAGCTTTCTCCTTTTTCGGCCAAGATGAAATGTGTAACATGAAACATGCAACGACCATGATTGTTAGCTCCCAAGACATCTACAGTAAGTAGAAATCAAATGCGGTTAAAACTAAGAGATAATCAGGACCTATTTTACCTTAGCGCACATATCCACTTTGGTGCACGCTTCGAAAAACCTGGCACGATCATCTCAACATACCAAATCGGCCTAGAAAACACTTAATCCTTCTATACATGAGCTCCAGACCTAAAGTGGTATCGAAGAAACAAAAATAACATCATGTAGATCATGTCATGAACATTATATGGCTTTCCAAACATTCCTATACTCTCCTTTTACCATTTCAAGCTATTTCATGTTGGTGCAAACACTTGAACACAGATATCGATATCCCTAATACACTTTGATTACATAATCTTGATGTAAAACATTGAAGATCATACTTGTGGTAGAAAAAGACATTTAAAACTTGAACTAAGCATACCAACATACCATATGAGCTTATCTTTCAATTAGAAAAGTATAATGTCAAGATGCGGTGAAATATAGTGGCATCTATTATCTCCCTCTACAAGTACCTTAACCAACAACAATACTTGTCTTCACTCAGATTACTCTGGAAATTATTGCAGTATATATTATCACTTGAAACTTGAATCATATGTCTATCTTACCTATATCTAGCAATCCTCCAAAGCATAGGACCATATCTTCAATATCAGAGAAGTGTGGAGCATTATACTCTCTTTGTGACTGCAACTACCTTGTTTCACTACTACCTTCACTATGTTGACTCTAAGAAAATTTTAGGTAAGTTTCATAATTTCAAATTTGAACCACATGCCTAAGAGCAGGTACAAGCTATCTTCTCTATATGCAGGCTCATAACTTCAAATTTTGTAAAATGGAGTACATTTTCCAGAGCCTAGGACACCTTTCCTAACTTGAACTGTACTTAACCAAATTTCTTCAAACTTTTTACAACTTTCTTTATCCAACACCAAGCCACATGACTTCATATCATCCAACCATAACTTACATGGCATTCATTATTAGCATAAATCATCAAATATATTGATAACATATACTTATCATGAACTTACGCATGAACTTCAGAAGATAAGGTATGACTGTGTATAGATGATACTGATCTTCTTATCTTCAACCTTCACTAATCTTTTGATTTTTTGGTACAACTATGTATAGATGATATTGATCATCATCACTCCTTTGATCTGCTCCTTTGAAATCACCACTTAGTTGACATCTATGACAGTATATGCAACAATCTCCCCCTTTTTCATTGATGGAAACACCAACCTAATATGTAATTTATCCCCCTTTGACATCAAGGGAAAATGGCTAGTGGTCTTCCTCTATGCCGAAAAAACATATAATATCCCCCTGTCTATACAAACCTTATTATTCTTTATCAGTCTACTCCCCCTGAGAAGAATCCATTGACACTTCAAAATTGATGTAGCAAAAATATTCTTCAATTTCCTTATGATATGCATAGATAATGTATACATAGTGCCTTGTTCAAATAAAAAATAGCACTATTTATTCATGTCTTACTCTTTGTATATCTATACAACATCAAAATTTATCTTGCCTTCAACAAATCTTCTATTTACTTAGAAGGAAGAACATTCTTATAAATTACTTCAACTGGGCAAGAGTTTTATCCTAGTGCTTCTTTGCTGAAGAAAGAACTGCATTTGGATTTCAAGCTAAATACACAATTCTTCTACTTCTTCCAAAGTAGTTGGCACCTTTAATTTTTGAATAATATTTTATACTTTTGTCAAAATGTTAGTCAAGGATGCTACCTAAAACTCATAACTTCTCTTAGCTGACCAATTTCTCCTTTGATTTGCTCTCTTTGGTTTAGAAGTTGCTTCAGTTGGGAGTGTAAACTTTCTATATGTTCCCTTGTAGCACCATCTTTATCCTTCACTAGATCATATATATTGGCCACTTGAGCTATTTGTGACTCGATATAGTCAATTGATCCTTTATGTTCTGTGTATTTGATAGCCATTTCAAAAAAAAATGATACAAAACTTTGGCATCTTCTAAGAATTTTTGAATTCTTTTCATATTCTTTTACAATCTATTATGTGTCTTAGCACATCTATCGAAGGAATCAACCATTTTTTTGTTATTCACTTGTTCAATTACCTTTTGCTCTACTTGCTTCTCCAAATAATATGAGTGTGCTTTGAAAGACTCCAATAGAAGCTTCATCTGCTATGTGGGAGACAACGATGGATCTCTTTTTGCCTCAAGAAATTCCTCCTAAATTATCTTTATTGCTTCTTCCTACAATTCAGCTCCCTCAACTTTTTGCTATTGTTATCTTCTAAAATTTGCACCCTAGCTAAGATGCATGACAAATCATGTAAAGCTGCAACACTTAGCTTTTTAGAGAGAACATGGGATCATTTCCGGGCTGTGGGTCACCAAGATCTGGAAAAGAACCTCCGAAGAAGGTCGGCTTCCTAGTTGGTTATCACCTACTTTACTAAATTTTGAGGGGAAAAAGGGAGAAAGATTGCATAAAATGATAACTACCTTCTAAGGTGATACACCAGAATATGACTTAGACTTTGGAAAACTCAGATTTCATACACTTGTACATAATGACTGAAGAAAACAACTTGCACGACCTATTTCTATGTGCCTTGCATAAGTGTTTTATAAAAAGGCCTTATTGCTTGAGCTCTTAGGAGGAGAAGACCTCACAACTAAAAGAAACCTGCAATCCTGACACATATTATAACCTGCAAACATCACACTTCTCTGCAAAAAGGTACTAAAGCCATGAGACAGAGTTAAGGGAAACGAAATATTATCTCACAATAACTTAATCAATCATGTGAAAATACACAATATTGCAGTAACAAGAAGACAAAATACTCCATTCAATGATGCCCAAGGTATGCACTGTATTCCATATCTAAATGAGTTACAAAACTCTGCAAAATTCTGCCAAAGGACCTAAAAAATCACTAAGTGCAGAAAAATGCCAATCCAGAACTTGTTACAATGAAGTCACATAAGTGACTATATCTCTCAACTCCCAACAAGATCCATCGAAATAGGACCTAGAAGCTCTATGGGTCGGATGAAACAATAAGGCCTAATTTCTAGCAACTAATTCCTCTCCAAAAGAGCTCACAATGGTTGAAAAAGTCATGCAAGACTTAACCAAACCATAAACACCTCTAAAAATGCTCTAAATGGAAAAAAAGTCTATATTCTCTCAACAAAAAGATGAGTCACTCCCTAGATACCCTCCTTATGCTTCAAAACTGAAATTTCATGCCTATATTTGCTCCAAGTGTTTGGAAACAGTTTCAACCTCCTATAAATTTCTTGAATTGGTTGTAGCACACATATGCTCCTATTTTAAAGGTATACATGAGTGACTCTTCAATTTTGCAATATTTAAATAATATCTCACTTTAAGTGATTTATAATATCACTAAAGTGGATATTTTACATTTAGAAGCATGCAAAATAAACACAACATCCATCACTCGGGCCTAAAGGAAATGAAGTTGAAAAAGTCACTAGGATGTGACACCTAAAAGGATAAATCTGAATGTTCATAAGGCATGAAAATGCCAACCTAGTAAAAAGGCACGGGACATTAGTATCAATACATATTTATTTTAAAGAAGAGGCAAAGATGCCTATCTTAATTGTCCGCCACTCATAATAGGGTTGAAACCCTAAACAAAAGAAATAGAAGTATTCTTTTATTTCATTTGAGAAGCTTCAAGAAGAAGCTAAGTCTGCTGCCGACACCAAGGGTTTGGAAACTTATCCTCGCCGCCATGAGGGTTCCTGAAACCTTCACTATTCTTTCATGGAGGAAGAACTTGACTATTTCATGAGAATGAGATATCACAGTCGAAAAAGGTAAGCTCTCAATCTGTTTGATTCACACCATTTCAATCATCCTTCAAAAGCATTTCACTCTATTGATGCTTGTATGCGTTTCACCTTTCAGTCTATTATTTCTTGAAAAATATGAACACTCCATCTCAATTTTCCTATATATTCTCATATCTTATGTAGATTCAGACATCTATGCACATGAATAATGGATCTGGGCCACAACGATACTAGATATTTCTCCTTTATGTATCTTATGTGCATCTTTGCATTCTGAAGCTTCTTTATACATGTCGCGACATTCTGCAATTGTTTTCATTTCCTGTGTAAGGCATACCTCCAGAAAAGAACTTCACTCACATGGCTAAGAATCTCATGGTTGAGACCTCCCCACTATGTTGTTCCAAAAAGGCCACCATGGAACCTTCCCTCAAACCTACGAACATGCTTTCCTCTTCTCTCTATGCTACGACATCACTTCCCTGTAGCGTAACCCTTATACTTTGCCTTGTGTCTTTGGCATGAACATTTCTCTGATAGTCGTGAGTCAAAATTTGTCAAAGTAATGGAAATATTTCTATTTTCCAAGTGACTCTCCATATTTTTGTTCATCTCAAGCTTCTGTTGTGTAAGAAGTAATGAAGTTTTCTTTTAAAATTTATGTATATGTAAAATGCTCGATGCCTCTTGCAGGAATCTGAGGACTTGATCTCACCACAGGTCGTAACTCTTCATCTGTACATTTAGCATATGTGTTTGTTTCTAAAACAAAAACAAAACCCTCCATTTCTATGGCCGCGACCACCCATCATACTGGCACTGGGGTTTGCATTTTCGTTATCTTTGGTCTTTGTGTCCCTTTATTATCATATGACCACATAGTCATTTCGCTGACAGTTGAGGACTTCATTTATAACCGCGATCTCTATACTTTGGAATATTATTGAAGTCTTAATGTGTGACCTCAACCGAGGCTTGGCATAGAGTATGTCATCTATAGAGAACAAAACGTATGCTCTTTGATATTCTTTTCATTTTCATCCCGCTATTTGTGTATTCTGGGCTAAAATAAATGATCTTTGACTGTAATTTGGAAGAAGATTGAACTTTGAGATTTGTTCATTTGACTGCTATGATTTATAAAGCATGCATGTTATATCCACATGATACCAAGCTTACCATTGAAATCTTGTTCCATTTAGCTTCTATAACTTCTCACCGTACTCCTTATGTTTTAAAAAAAAAACTGCTTGTTTCAGTGAGCAAATACCTAAAAGGCTATGCATAAACTATGAGTTGGGCTCAACCCTTGTGGGAGCCGCATTTTACACCACTCATATCAAAACTGATGAACAACAACATTGCATTTCTTGTTTCTACACATGACACAAACTAGTTAGAAAAATAAAGCAGTGTTTGGATTTCTAATGTGAATGTGTGTGCGGGTGTAAGGATGATAGGCCAATCATTGCTTAGATCTTTTGGATCTAACTTTGCTTTTGTTGTGTTTTCAGGATCTTGCACTTGGAGAACATAAAGCAGGAGCAGCAAGGTAGCAGAAACACGCAAGCAACATCAGCACCGCCAATCATTCAGGCAATGACTAGCCCCTATGACTCTTATGCCTTGTTTTTTTCTTGTTCATACATGTATTCATGTTATAAATTCTAGCAATGCTTTATTTCCTTTAGCTAGTTTCACGGCTTGTGTGAAGCAATTTGAATACTTTGATGAATAAAGGTTACATTTTTTAGAAAAGCTATTTAATGATGTATCAGTTTACTACTCTTTTCTTCATAAAAATGCAATATTTATTCATGAATGTAAATCAAAGTAATGTTTTCACTATGGCATAAAATGCATGATCAAATTTTGAAATGAACACCACTTAGCAGAGTGCTCTTCCTGATTTGAGCCCGTAGGTAAAAATTGTGTAACAGCTATAGAATTTATTGTCTTGCGGTGGATTGAAGTATATCTCCCAGTTGAAACTTGTGGAGAGGAGATATGGTAGAAAATTTAACTTGTCCATCAAACACTAGCAGTTGTAACAATTGCGTGGTAACCACCGGTTGAGTCTACATTTGTTGCACCAAAAACTCCTTGATTGAATCTACGAGAGAGGATGAGGAAGATGTTTCTTGTGCTTTCTCATAATTTTCCCTTGTATCAATATTTACCTACTCCTCTTGTTGATCAGGTTTACCTTGTTACTCTATATTTTATAAAGGAGACTACTACATGCACAACATTATGATCAGAAGATGCATTGCCTTCACCTTGTGCAACTTTCTCTTCTTGATCCTCTTGTGGATTCTACTAATCAATTTTATGCGAAGGAGATACAATAATTTGGGGTGGAGACATATGTGGTTTCTCCACATTGTCATCTTCTTTCACTTCTTCAAGAATTTTATTTTTCACATCTCCAGTCTCCTTCTGAATCTTATCTCTATCATCTTTCTCCATGCTCATAAGGACATCTACCCTATGCTTTGTCCTTAGCTCCTTAGCTTGCATTTGAGACATTTTATTGTTTTATTCTTGAGAAACATAAGATCTAGCCTTGTCAAGAGCTTGTTGTCTCAAATCTTCATCCATTTATATGGCTCTTTCTCTCCTCTACCTCAAAGCCTGAGCAAGACTCTCTAGAACCTTTTCAATAATATCACTTAGAGGCACATTATATTTGATCATGTACATGACTATAGCCTTCTCGATAGTATTTTTATCTATAGGAGGCATATCCAGATGATATTTTTTTGTTAGTATACCATGATACAAAATCCCATTGAAGATTGCCTCTAATTGGAGAGGCTCATTTGGAGGTGCCACCGAAGGAGTTTTCTTAGTTTTAGTTTATTTCTTCTTCAGTTTAGAGGTGCCTTCCTCTCCTTCTTCTTCCTCTTCAATCTCCTCTATTTGAACCTTCTTCCTTTTGGCAAGCTATTTAGGCCTTACATACTTCTCTACATTTTTCATCTATGCCAAGGTTTCAGATGCAACTCTTCTTCCAATAAATACAATTTGTGTAGATTTAAAGGGTTGCAAAGCATTTGTAGCTGCAGATGTAGACCTACTGGTCCTTCTAGGTCCTTAGGCAATTAGCAGATTAACAAGATTAGGTTGGAGATCCTCCGCAGGGGTTTCTGATGTAGATTTTGGTGGAATACCCCATTTATTATGAAATCCATCTCTATGTTTGTTAAGATGCTCCTCCACACTTCTTTTATTCATCTTATCCATTATTTCATCTTAAGTTCCAAACCTTTCTATTGTTATGTCCTTGGGTTTGCTGAGAAGAATATTATCATAAGTTTTTCCTACGTAGAGACCTCATAAGGCAATCTTGGAATCCAAGTTGTCCTTGGCTCTACGGCTTCCATGTAAGTATAATATTTATCTACCAAAAATATGATTTGTCCTTTTTATCTATGTACAATGCTACAGGGGACTATGTCTCTGGCTTGCATATTAGTTTGTAGGGTTTTTGAAAACCCCCAGTACATTATGCTACAGTTCTTATTATCACCAAAACCTCTCATATGTTTTTTAATTTATGCAACAATAGGAATGTGTTGTTGCCAGACCTTACCCTTAAAACCAAGCAATTCATTCAAGAAGTAAAAAGAAAAGAAAATGATAAGGGTACCATACCTAAAGTTGTAGCATGTTTCCTTTGTTCTCTTCAAAATTTCCATCAACTACTCTCTCATGACTTTATAGAGGTTTAAAGTCTTTTCCTTCCTTTACCATCTAGTATGCAGTATGAATTTTGGTACCAGTAGATGATTCCTCTCTATTTGTGAAATAAACCTTATAGGTAATGCCCATTATTGCATATCGGACCCCTAGATGGGTTATGTCATTTACACTTAGGGTCTATTTATCAAACTTCACGCCAATCAGTTTTATAACCTTCTCATTTTTAGTAGCTTTCATCACCGGAACTAGTTCGATTGAATTCAAACTAGTAACATCCCTAATTGCTTCCTTAGTGATTTCATAGGGCTTACCAAGATACATAAACTCATCATGAATTCTTCTCAAAACATACCTCACCTATTCATGTTCATCGTAAAATTCAAGGTAATCCAAGTCCATATATCTAGTCATTTAGCTCCCACATTTGCATATTCTAGTTTGTACTTGTCATCATCAAAGAGTTTATCTCTAAGCTCCTCAAACTTCACACGATTGATCTCATTCAGCATGGAGTGAATATATATCCTAACATCCTTTGTGTAAACAACATCTATCAAAACGTAGGAGAATGCTCCATCCTTGTCAACCTCCATGGCCTTATAAGGATATTTCTTGTATTTTAACCTTGGTTTCTCAGCAACATCCACCAATTGATGATTCACCATCTCAATCTTCTTTAAAAATATAAATTAGGGTTTTATGAAATAGAATTTTTGAAAAATACCTTTGTGTTCAGTCGCTAAGGTTTCACCTTCAGCTCCTTTCCTCTCAAATTCACTAGATCCGATAAATTCCCTCTTCTCTTCTCAACTCTAGATGCAAATTCTTTGATTTTAAATGAGATTAGATTGTGCAAATGAAGCATAAGTAACTTACATTTGGCCTAGATTTTCACAATTAATGCACCTTGTCCTTGTTAGGTAAACTACTATTAGAGTGCTTTGTAGCTCCACAGAGAACCAAATTCATTTTTCAATCCACTATATATCATGTTTTTACTTCAAAGATTTAGGGGATTGAAACTCTCTCACCTGATTATCAATTCCATGCCAAAATATCTGTGTGCCTAGCTTCCATTTGTAGAAGCCACAATTATTCAGGAGGAAATAGATATGAAATGGTTATCTCCCCCTGGCTCTATGCCTTCTCTTAATCAACTATGAAGTCTTTTGCACTAGACAAAAACACAAATTCTTCCTTCTCATTATCTTTCTCTGATTTATTTCTCCATACCTTTTCCATTTCCTTCTTTTATTGAGACGGATTTTCCTCTACCTTCCTGTGTTGAACAAGTGATTCCACATAACCACTCTTGCATAATCTTGCTTTATGCCCAAAATTATTGCACTTGTAGTAGACAACATTATATTCTAAACCCAAACCATTTCTTCTTAATTTATTTATATAATCAACATCCCTATGACCCAACTTATTGCATACATAACAATAACCATAAAAGGAATGATAGATCATAGCATCATGTCTTGGGGACACAAATGAGTTCTTGCTCATGTAATCATTTCTTCTTGCCTTAGCTCTATAATCAATAGCCTTATGACCAAACTTATTGCAAGAGTAACAGTAACCATAAAAGGATTAAGAGAACTTGGGAGTGGCAGCCTGTCTAGGAGGAGATCGCTTGAAGCCCTTATTCAGATCGTTGAACTTTATGAAACCATCATCCAAATCTTGCTCCTCATCTTTAGTCTTCTCAAAGTCTTCAATATAGACCTCTTCCTTTTTCATTTCAAACATGCCTTCAGGTATTTTTTTTAAGGTATGGCCTTTTTCAAATCCAATACCACCCTTACTCTTTAGAGGTCTTGACTACTAATTATCTCATCAAGGATGTTGGTGCTTTTCTTGAGTTTTAGACCTTTGTCTATTTGGTCCTTCGCTTTCTCCAATTCTTTCCTTGGAGAGACTATTTCTTCTTTAAGTCTAGAGCATCCAACTGATTTTTCATTGAGCTTAGAATTTAGACAATCTACAACCTTCTTACCTTCTTCAACTTGAACTTTCATAAATGATAATTGCTTCTTTTGATTCTTTGAGCTTGATCTTATATTCTTCATTTTCTCTCATTGTTGCATCTAAATATTTTGGTGTAAAAATGAATTCTCCTTCAAAATCAACTTCATAGTTTTCTTCTTTAAAGACTGTCATATATCTATCATCTTCTGCATGATTCTTATCATTAAATAGTACTTCAATTCCCATGTGTTCCACTCAAAGATCTACCTTAGTTGTTAGATTGTATCAAGGAACTTAGCTCTGATACCAATTGTTGAACACTTAGAAGTACTGAGAGTGTGGTGAATCAATACTTAATCAAATTCTTTACTTATAATAGCAATTAATCCAATGTAATAATTTAAACCATGATAAATAGAAGAACGCATAAGCACACAACCATAACACCATATTGATGTGGAAAACCCTAGAAGGGAAAAACCATAGTGAGCAAGTTGCTTGGATCTACTATCCAAATATGACCTCACAAATGAAAAAGATTATATTATCATTTATGGGCTACAACCCAAAGTAAGTTGTAACTCCCTCAAGTGCTACAACACTTACAACAAAAATGAGACTACAACTTGTGTACAAAGATACTTACATGATTCAGATGTTCCTTTCACAAAAATAGACTACTTCAAATTTTTGTTGACCTTTCAAAACTCTACATTATTATCTACTTTTGAACAACCACTCTACCAAGCTCTGCAACATCAAAATACCTTCAAATACCTCTCTTTTGTCATCACATACAACTCCACTATCTCTACAACAACATCACTACTGAGCTAGCATATCTAAATTGATCCTTTCCACATTTCATCATCAAAACAAATTCTGCAGTTATTTTATTTGTACATTATCTTTGCTAACACACATCACACATCACATACTTCTTTCAACAGTCTTGATCTTATATTTATATCATCTGCAACTATTTAAAAACTTTCTCCTTTGTCAACCAAGATGAAATGTGTAACATGAAACATGTAATGGCCATGATTGTCGACTCCCAAGACATCTACGATAAGTAGAAATCAAATGTGGTTCAAACCAAGAGATAATCAAAACCTATTTTACCTTGGCATGCATCTCCACACTAGAACGCACTTTCAAACACTTGGTGCAATCATCTCAATATACCAAATCTACCCAGCAAACACTTAATCCTTTTATACATTATCTCCAAACCTAAAGCAATATCGAAGAAACAAAAATAACATCATGTGGATCATGTCATGAACATTATATGGCTTTCCAAGCATTCTTATACTCTCCTTTTACCATTTCAAGCTATTTCATGCTAGTGCAAACACTTGAACACATATGTCGGTATCCCTAATACACTTTGATTACACAGTCATGATGCAAAACATTAAAGATCAACTTGTGGTAGGCAAAGGCATTTGAAACTTGAACTCAACATACCAACTAACCATATGAAATTATCATTCAATCCGCAAATCCTAATATCAAGATGTGGTGAAATGTGGTGGCATCTATTGTCTCCCTCTACTTACCTTAACTAGATCAACAAGACTTTTCTTCACTCATATGACTTCAAAAACTATTGCAGTACATATTATAACTTAAAACTTGAATCATATGTGTATCTTACCTGTACCTAGCAATCCTCCAAACTTCGAGGCCATATCTTCAATAGTGGATAAGTGTGGAGCATTATACTATCTTTTTGTGACTACAACTACCCTGTTTCACTATTGTCTTCACTCTATTGACTCTAAAACACTCTGCGGTAAGTTTCATAATCTCGAATTTTAACCACACATACCTGAGAGCATGTACAAGCTATCTTCTCCTAATCCTATGATACCTTTCCTAACTTGAACTTTACTCAACCAAATCTCTTCAAAAAAATTGCAAATTTCTTTATCAAGCACCAAGCCACATGACTTCGTATCATCCAACTATAACTTCCATGACATTCATTGTCAACACAACTCATCAAAGATATTGATAACATACACTATAATGAACTTACACATGAACTTCAAAAGATAAGGTATGACAATGTATAGATGATATTGATCTTATCTTCCACCATCACTGAACCTTTGATCTGTTGGTACAACTATGTACAAATGATATTGATCATCATCACTCCTTTGGTCTTATCCTTTGACATCACCACTTAGTTGGAATCAATGGCATCATATGCAACAATGAGATATTCCACCATCTAGATTCTCTTTTAAATTTTCATAAAATATTTTGAAACAATATTGCACAAACTCTGATGAGTACTTGTTATCACTCAAATAGAAACGATACTCCTTCAAAAAAAATATATTATCTTCTATACTATTATCTACATGTATGTAATACAATATGAACAAAGATGGCCACCTACATTAAACTATAATATTGAGATTGAATTTCCTCTTGTGGAGCAAAAGTATAGCTTTTTGAAAATTCAACCACTGATAGTATAGTTCCAATTGGAAATGTGTTTTTACATGTATGAAATTGTTCGTCAAGCCATCAATCATATTGGGAGTTTATCACATATTTGGATACAATTTTATCATTAAATTCTTTGATGAATGTATACATAGTAATTTTTCTGAGTAACTTTCAATGATTTCTAATTTTTCCATCCTTCAAAGATTCTTCAACATTTTTGAATATTTTCATATCCACTAATTGTTGTCCAAAATCAATTAGAAATACTTTCATGCATACATTATCCTAACATTGAAAGGTTACCACATCCATTGCATTATCTAGAGTTACATGCTTTTGAATAAAATAAGTGTCCATTAAATGTTTCACATAAAAAACTTTCTATAAACTCTTTGTTTTTAGGTGGCATATTAATATTACATTCCTCCATAATTTGGTTAGTATGCAAAGTACAACGTATATATCAAAAAACATCATAATGATAATGGAATTCCACATGATTTTTACAACAAGAATTTTTTTTTTTTAATTTTCACATACCAAGGTTTACATTTCTCAAATGATCTTTGACTTTGGTAATATTTGGTAACACTAAATCATCTAAAAAAAATTATATAATTCAATTTGAGTCATGTCTAATAGATGTTTTGGATGAGGATCACAATTTTTTTGTCCCACTCTTAATTTTAAAACATTTCTAACATTATATGATACCCTTGTATTATCATGCCAATATTTTTCAATTAAATATTTGATTTCATTATTTAATTTTGTGTCAGACCTTGGGAGTCTACCACTAAAACTCCAACTTTGGTTAATTGGATCATTTTAAATACTTTATCTTCTTTTTTTGTTCTTTTGAAAGTTTTAATATTTACATTTAGAAATTCACTAGTATTATTTAGCATTATTTATTAAAAAATGATGTATTCACTAAAGCGGTTGTAATAGCTCATCATGTTGCATTCCTATCTTTAGACCAACTCTTTTTTCCAACAGAATTAATAGCATTAGCAACACTAGATATAACTTGCTTCATTGATTCATCTTTGTTTTTAGGTTTTACAAAAATGCCTTTCTCATTACTTTTCACATTTTCATCATTTGCATTATGACTTGACATTCAAATCGTATACTTTTTATATAAAAAAATAGTTTATATAATCTATTTGTGTGGGTTCTCATTTGTCTCCAAGAAATCTTACCAAGAAGATTATCCAAGACATTTCTTTCAATTTTAAAAAGAACATTTCCATTTTCACTCATATAAGGGATTTCATTCTCATTTTGTGTTTTCATATTTTTAGTAGTAAATGGCTCTAACTTTTGGAGATTCATGGTGTCATGTAAATCCATTGTAACTAATTATTTGTCTTGGGTTATCAATATGGGAAGTCAACCAATTTTTGGTTCAATTCATGGAAAAGCTTTGATCCCCTATTAAAAATGCCTGAATTAAGTGAGTGCAGGGAGATCATGGAGGTGTGTGGGGCAACAAGGTGGAATATTATGTAATTGAGAAGCTTGGTGAGAATAGAGTAGATTGGGAATGGAAGGATTTTAGCATGGCACACATCACTCTTAACTAAAAGTAGGATATCAAAAGAGCTCAACAATAGAAGAATTTTATTATCTCAAAAGAAGGATAAAATAGTTTGGTGTGGAGCTAAGTCAAGTTGTCACTTGGTCAAGCTTGGATATTGAATACAAAATACAATTCCAATCAATAATTCTAGGGCATTGTACAACTATGTTAGGGCACCAATTTATTGTTGAAGGCCAATGCCTTTTATTGGATTGCATTGCATAAGTAGATCCTCATGAGCAAGAGATTGTGAACCATTGGTTTCTCTAGGTTGTTGTGAACCCCGATGTGCTTAAACAATTGGCCATTTGGTACTAAGACATCCCTTTTCCAACAAATTCTAAAACTAGTTAATCAAGTGGATGAGTTGGATTGGGGCTCTAAAAAGTGATATTTTAGAATTATTTCAAAGATGGTTGTGTCTTCACAAAAATAATATAGGTAGGGTTGTGGGTTGTGATTCTTTGGATGGCTATATGACAATTATGGAAAGAGAGAAACATGAGGATCTAAGCAAGAAAATATGGAAGGTGTTACAAAAAATATTGAAGTTTGTATATGTGAGTTCCTCAACATCAAGGTAAAAATATAAAAACTACACCTATTGGGATGATTAGACCATGAAATCATGGATCTTGAAAAATATTCCCACTAGTCATTTTTAAAATTTGTTGGCCCCTTCAAGTGGAAGATTGAAGATGAAATTTGATGAAGCCTCACAAGATAATCTTGGGGCCTTTGATGCAAATTGCATCATCGAGGATGAATTAAGAATCTTCATATGGACAATACATAAGCTATGTTCCACCAAGTTTTTGGGATAGGGGGATGCATTTTGGGGATGAATTTTTTTAGGCTATTTTTTAAGATGGTAGGGGACAACAAAGGGGACAGCTAGATATAAAAAAAAATATAGGGAAATTTCAAATTTTCATATGATATCATTGATAATAATGAGTAGGCATTCATCATATTGACATATACATTATAGAATCCTTAAAACACAACAATAGAGTTCACATGAGAGTTGAACAAATTAATATTTAATTGCTTCCATAATTCATTATAAATGTGCATATGATATAAAATTATAAAATTTGTAATATTGTATACACCAAAATGCTCAAAGGCTACAATTGTTCACTACAAATGTCAAAATGATAAATTCACAAAAATATAGTGATAGAAAGTATGAGGTTGCCTCTAATCGACATCTCCCAATATTGCATCAAAATAAAAATCTAACTTTGAGTCACTCCCACTATGAGGAGCTAGTTCATCTAATGGAACCAACCAATCCCTCATGTGTCTCCTCCTCATCAATCTGTGTGGTGTCCTCTAGACCAACACCCCACCATAAAGCTAGAGCTTGTTGATGCTTTGAAGTCTGACGATCTTGGAGTCGCAAAGCACTATGCATGGCCACCAACTTCTTTGCATGTCTAGAGGTTAGCCTATTCCTCTTGATAGAATGAATGAAGCCATATGTGGACCAATTCCTCTTTGAAGAAGATGAAGTAGCAACTTGTGAAAGAAGGCAAATAGAAAGCATCCTCAACTCTAGTGCATATTTTCCATGTGATGTCCACCATATAATAAGATTAGTTTGAGCTAATGTAGCTCTATATATCTTCACCTTTGGTTTTTTCAATGTTGAACCACGGATATTAGTAAAGGCAATGTACATTGTGTGTGAATTAAACTCGACTCCTCAATTGAAAACATCTTTTGAACATACTTCATTAACCCTTCTTTCACCTCTTTGTCATTACAAGAAGGCAACCTACCATATTTTGGTGCATGCCATTTGGGATTGAGAGAAAAGGCTATCATATGAAGTGAGGTGTTCATAGTGTTCCACTTCCATATCACAATGGGCTTAAAGTTGTTGCTCATATAATCCCAAATTAGGACCCCTAATATAAATTGCTTGTTTTATTTTCCCAAGCATGTTGTCAAATGTCTCATAAATATCTCCAAGACTAGGAGAGTCTATATCAACATATACAATGACATCCACAATAGGTGAAATGGAGAAAATATATTTGTAAACAAAAATTTGATAAAATACAAGTTATAAAATTAAAATCATATTTTATTAAAAATAAAATCAGTAATCGGATTATAAATTTATTAATAAAATCAACAAGTTATTACAAATCAGCAATTTTTACCTCATATTAGACCATCAATCATCATTAATATTTTTGTTTAATTTTTTTCCTTCCATGATGTTTGCAATAAACCGTCTACTCCACTCTGAATTAACCATCATCAACTATAGAGCCTCCTAAACCTCAAGCATCCTCTCTAAAAAATAAAATAACTAGCATACCTTGTCTCCACACATTTGAGGAATTCTTTCTTTGAAAATTTCCTAAAAAGAGCAAGTGAGGTGTGATGGTTGCAAATAAACATATGAGCATCTCTAGCTTCTATCACCACTTGTGGCACCCAATCTATCCTCCTTGTGTCTTTCAATGTGTTTTTCAATGGATGAACACAGCATGGGATTTAAAAGATGAGATTTTAAGCATCCTCCACCATCATGCCAGCTAATTTTCACACATTTGTTCACTCAGCGACCACCTGTACAACATTTGAATCCCTAGCCTCCTCTATGGAATCTCTCAGAACATGAAATTGGAATTCTACATCTTTGTGGTCTCTAGAACAACCAATAGCTCTAAGAAAATAAGATCTATTGAACATGTGACTATGATGTTGATAAGCGACCAATGTCTAATATCAGTCCACCCATCCATGATAATAGTGTCTACCTTAATCCAACTCAATCTAATATCCTCCATCACCAAACTCACCTTGGAATATTCTTTTTCAAGGAGTGTAGTGCATAGTTTGTGTTCTCCAAGGGGGGTGAATGAGCGACCAATAGAAGCTACATCTTTGAACATTTATTTGAAGTAAGGAGAACATGCTACATGGAATGGGATGGCATGGAAATAGAAAAAAAATCAATGGAAGACTACCACATCTCATGCATGCACACTGAACAAACCTGTAACTGTACTTGGTTGCTCACTAATAATAGTCTTCCTCTTTTCTCTTGTAAAAATATTAACACGACCAGTACCACAACCAAATATAGAAGACATATGCATAAGTGATTGTGTGGATTGTGTTGGAATTGACACCCCTTAGAACTTGATTTCACCTCCATATGCAATTTATAACATTCTACCCTCTCATTCTCCTTTCTCTTTACAAACCTTCACTCATTGTCTTGTATAGCCCAATAGATGACAGTACCTTCTTGTTTAGCTCCATCTAAATTCATTTTCACAAATGTGACAGAACCACACTCTAGTAGCCCCTATATTTTTTTGTTTATCTTTATATATGGCTATCCTAAATTGAAGAATAGGTTTTTGGAATTAAAGGGGTTTTTTGCATAAGTTTTTTAGAACTTTGGAAGGGAAATCAAATGGATTTTGTGGATGTCCTCCTTGACCCATACCACTCCCACACATTGGTTCACATTTATTTCTTCCATATCATCATGCCCACTACTCTCACTACTACTACTCATGTTGTTTTGTGAAACATTATGCAAGTGGAATTTCAAAACTAAAAATAGAAAAAAAATCTTACATTTCATTCTTTAAGCTTTGAAAAAAAATGGAAGATTAAATTACCTCTTTCTCTTCTCTTACTAGTTTCTACCACACTCCTCATCTCTGGTGCAACTAATGTTGGTTTTTCCAATTGCACCCTCAAACCTTGTTGGCTTATCTTTTTAACTTGGCTTTAAAAACTTCTTGCATGTAAAAAATGAACATAAATTTAATATGGAGTCTTATTTTTGTTATGTTAGGGCTTAGAATGGTATGGGTCTCACAAATAAAACATGAAATTCATTTTTTAAGTTTTTCTTTTTTAAATAAAAAAATCAACCTATAGTTGTGGGGATAGCTGACCATCCTCGCAACATCCCCTCCTCATCTCAACATACCAAAAACATTTTTTTAGAATTTTTTTGGACTAGGGATGGATAATAAATGTCCTTGAGCTAGGTATCCTCACATCCCCAAAACCTCATCAATACGGGTACACTTGAAAAACCTCAGGGATGTGTCCTCATGTAGCATAGTATATAAGAAACTTCCACTAGAACCAATAATGAAGTAGAGTTGAAAACATTGCATGAAGGATTGAAACTTTGTGAGAAAAGAAATATTAAAACCATTGACATAGAAGGAGATTCAATGTTCAATATTAATGCAATAAAATAAGGAAAAAAGGTAAATTAGAGAAAGTGGATACATGTGATTGGTCCTCTTCTTGATAGAATACAAGACGTTTTAGCTAGGCATGTTTATCAAGAAGCTAACAATTATTTTGATCTCCTTGCAAACCATGATATAGAGCAACTAGAAGAGACATTAGTGTCAAATCAAAGTAATATTTGGAGAGATATAGGAAAGATCATTGAGTCTAAAAAGCGCACAATACTCACCTAGGAGGAAAAGTTTTTATTTTCAATAAAGGTGATGAAACTCTGAAAGGAAAGAATAATGGATACATACTCACTATAAGAGGGAGGTAGTGAAGGTACCTTCAAGAAGATATTTTCACATAAATTTCAAGACTTTTTAATATTATTGTTCCCCTAGTGGAGGGTATCATCATAGCAACAATTGGAATAAAACTATTTGAGGGAGGGAATGTACATGACAACTTATTTTGGAATAATTCTTGATGATAATTATATATGTAAGGGGAGAAAAATGATGGGTAAGCTATAACCAACTAGGATCGAAGAGTAGCCACAAATAATATTGATAGAATCTTCAAGTGGAATGTATTGCAGAAGAATGTTATTGTGAGCAAACATTTCTAGTTGTTTAGGGTCAAACTCATGAAGAGCAACCCTGAAGAAGACAGAAAAATCAAAACATTGATAAACTAACTAAAAGAATTCTTGACAAAACTTACACCTACCTAACCAAGATTCCCTCTCAAAACCACATCAAAATTAAATTCTAAAAATTCATCCAAATTATTTAAATAATTATTTACTTTTGATTTTGAATTACCCCATAAATAGGAGTTTATTAGAAAAAATGTTACTCTATTAGAATTAATAATAAAATTGTATATTATATTTATTTAATTATCGTCAAATTTAATATTTTATTATTTTTATTCTTATTTATTATTAGAATTGATTTAATTATCATTAGCATTCTTATTAATATTATTATGTTGGTTGTGAAATTTATTTTTTGTCATTTTTATGATTATTATTGCTATAAATGTATTCAAGATTATGAATTAAAGGTGTATTTGACTTGTTGATGATTTGTTCTCCATATTTTTTTAATATGGTTATCATGTATGATTTTGATCATTTTTTAAGGTGTCTTTTTACATAATTATTTTTCTTTATCAAGACTTTTATTTGTAATGTCACCTAGCTTAAAAAATTTAATTAAAATTACCTAAAATAATAGCCAAACTCATATCAATACAAACACTTTAATTTAGAAGCGACCAAAATAATTAACAGAAATTATATTCTTTTTTGTAACCCATTACAACAGACTTTAAAAACAAATTACTTCATTGACTACAAGAAAATCCTGTAATTTGTATCTTTCTCATACAATTTGATTTTATCAACCTAAATTTCAACTTGTATCCTCATAAGTGAGGTGGACTATTTTTTTCATTGTCTTAATCATTCACATACTCTGTTGTCTACTTGTACAATCTTTTGTTTTGCAACTCCTTAAAACATTAACTACCTTCTTTTTCTTTTCCTCAAACCTCACATCAATCAGTCGTGAAGACACTATTATTTGGCTCACAAGACACCGGCCACCGACCAAGCTCTACCACCAACCATTTAAGGATGAAGCAAGAAAACAAACAATCAATTAAGGATGAAGCATCCCTCAAGTCTCCACATGCTTGTTGCAGTTCAAAACAATGTATTGTAAAACATAAGCATTCGGTCTTGTAGCATCATACATAGCAACTTCATTTAAAATTTTAAACATACAATATCTGTCACATTTTTTTAGCAGTCTGTTTTAATAACTGTTCTCTAACAGTTTGGTTGGGTTCTGAAGCAGTATATTAATGATTTTAAATATTATTATAAATGGTTTTGAAATACATAAGAGTATGAAATCTTATTGTACTATTTTTCAATATAAATAAATTGATATGAAACAATAAAATTTAAAATATAAATCACAAATATTTTTGATGACAGATTTTTCATGAACTTAAATGTATCTGCGTCAATTTCTTTATGTAAATATAATATTTAATAATTAGTGAGTGCTCTTACAATATTTATTTTTCCACTCTATCATATTTAATATCATAATAATGGATCTACATATTTTCACAACATACATGTGAACAATTTTATCATGTACACCCTATTGTTCTTTTCCAGACCATCCTTGTTTTTCTTAATATTAAAGATATCAAGTTTCCACAATCCATCTTGTTGTTTGAATATTTTTCTGGATTTGATTGTGGTGTCGTTTTCCCATCAACGTTTTGAATCACACTACGTGATCCATCATCAAGATGAAAGAGAATTGAAGGAGAAGAAATGGTTTGGTGCAGACCAATATAAGCTAAAAAGAGAAAAGAGAGAGAAGTATGGTGGTACTCAGATGAATAGGAAATTAGTCAAAGCTAAGAAAACAAGAAGAGAATAGAAAGGAAATTGCAGTTAACTCAATAGAGGAGGAAGACACCCTTGGAGAAAGATGAAATAATCTAAAAAAATAAAAGTAAAAGAAAGTGGAAAAGCAAAAGGAAGAGAAACAATACATAATATAAATATTATATTTATAGGAAGTGATCTCAATAAATTTACTTAGTATTTTTTATATTTTGTCTTTAGATCTTCTTGTTTAGGGTTAATAAATCTTTTGTTTTTGTTTTTATTTATTTGTTTTCTGGTTTGCAAAGTGAAATGTATTATTTAATTTATTAGTACTTGTTGTCAAACATAGTATTATTGCAATCTTTTGTTCAACTCATTTTGTTAATTAGTTATTAAGAATTTGGTTTTGAACCAATTAAAAACTAATCTAGAAATTTATGCTTCTCAAATATAATTTGAACATGTTAAATACTTAACTTTAAAAATTATAAAAAATATTTTTCTTGAACATAATTGGCTAAGAAGTTTGGGGTTATGGGAAAATTTGTAGGGAAAGAAAGATAAACTATTTTTTTAACATTTTTTTTAAAATGATTTTTCATTTTTTGCTTTATAAAATCATTTCATTAAATCTTTCTTAAATAATTTTTTCTAATGTATGTAATTGTTATTTTTTTATTAAAAAAAATCTCACAAAAATTAATTAGCTATTTGATAGAAATTTGGATTCACGCTATTAAAATAATAAAATAAAACTTAAATTAAAACACATTAGCATATAAAGATAATCTTCCTAGAGATTTGATTTTACACAATTAAAATAAAATAATTAAATTCAATCTTAAACTATTTGATATTGCCTTTTTTTATTTTCCAATTTTTGTTAACTTCAAAACATACATAAATACAAATAAAATTATTATAATTATTAATTAAATTCTAATTCTAATCCTATTATTATTAATTATTATAATCCTAAAAGTATTATAATTAAGATTATGATTAGAATTAAGAATAAGGTAAAAGTTATGGTTAGAACTATTCAAAAATTAAAATAAATTAAAAATAAAATATTACTAATAAAAATCATTAACACATATAATGCTCCAAAATTGTATTCATCTAATATCTTTATTTCAAATCTTATTCCCAATATTAATTCATAGATTTTTTTTGGTAATGTCACTATAATTCTTTATTGTTAGGGTTAGGATTACGGTCATAGTTATGGATAGTGTTACAACCATAGTTAGGGTTAGAGATAGGTCTAGGATTAGGATAATGGTTTATAATTTATTGTTAGAGTTAAGGTTAGGGTTAGAATTAGGGTTAGAATGTGAGTGTGAGTTAGGGTCAGGGTTAGGGCTAGGGTTAGGTCATGCAAAGAACTAATTAACAATACTAAAACACTATAATTATCAAAACTTATTTTTATTTTTATTCACATTAGTAAAACTTACATTTACTTTTTTCGAATCTAGAAAACAATAATTACAATAATAAAGACAAGTACTAGCCACTACATGGCACTTGTTTTTATTTTTCTTCAGTGCATTATTAATTTCTTTTTATTCTTCTTCAATACCTGTCTAAGATCATTCTTCTTCAATTTTAAGTGTTGTTCATAAAAAATCATAAGTTCTCTAGTAGCCAAGTTTTGAATACACCAATCTTTGATGCAAGACAACAATGTGAATCCACTTATAAGCACAAGTTTATGCATGCCTATTTCATTCAAATTTGATTGAAAAAGCATCTTCTTTTCTACTTAAAAATACGTCCAAAATAAGATACAACCATTTTCTTTTGATCCCATTATGAAATGTATATGTATATGTACATGTACATGTATATATATGTATGTATATAACATGTTCAAGAATATAAAATTATAATTATCATTTTTATGATGTCAATAATCATTTATATTATCTACAAATCTCTTCCACTAATCTAGCTTTAAAAGACAAGTTTCAAGTGTTCTATTTTCTAAGTTCATGAAAAGTTTAGATTCAATTGAGAATAAAAGAGACCACAGCTATAACCTCAATTTGTTCATATATTTTATCAGGAAAGCTAAAGAATGTTGAAATGAAACACAATCCAACAAATTTTGATATTCCGACATCAATAATTGGTAGAAACATAAATTCATCTCTAATTTGTAGATTGTTATATATAGAGAGTGTGTGTTAGTTTCTAGACACAAATGACATGACCTTCAATAAAAGACATAGCTTTTGATTGCATACACCAATACTTTTTAATTAATATTTTTGAGGGGAATGAAAAAATACTATTTCCAACTCAATCCTCAAAAACTATTACTTATTAAAAAATACTCATATGAAAAATTAATTATTATTTTTTTTTAAATATATCAATCTACGTAAATGATTAATAAACTTTACATGTTCTAACAAATTGAAAATAAAAAAATTGACTAAAATTATTACTTTAAAACTAGCACATTTAAACTAAAAAGTCAAATGAGCCATACAACAAAAATTATGAAATGAGGTAGCGGGAGCAGGAAACCGGTAGTAGGAACAGGGTTCGTGGCATGCCTGGGAGAGGCAAGTGAGAAGGAGGATGAAGTGGAAGAGGACGAATGGAGCAGTGATTGGGATGGCTCTGAAGAGAAAAAGTTGTTGGACCTCTGGTTTGAGGCCCTTACGAAAGCTTCTGGGGCAAGATACAGGGCTACTGGGAAAGGCGTCTCCTCTGGAGTTGAGGGATCACGTTCAGATGCAGATAGATGGATTTACCTGTAGTCAGTGGCTCAAAATAGGGGTTGAAACGTAGGTTTCTCCTCGTCTCTCCTGTGTGCAATACACAGATTGTGGTTGCCCATGTTGATACCATGGGGAAGCGGTCTCCTGGTTCGGGAGGTGCAGTGGATGAAGAGCACCAGGATTGCGACGGTGTTGATCTTTGTTTTTCTCCCCCTGGGGTTCTTAAAGGGATGCTTGTTCTCCGCTCAAGGTCACTGCTAGGGAGTTTGGTAGATCAGGGGCGTCGATGTCCTCTGTACATGGGTCTTGCGGCCATTCTAATCATAGTTTGATGTCAAGTGTTGTTGTTGGAGCGGTAGTTGATGTTCTTGGAATGTTGACTAATGTTGTTTTTGGAATGTCGGTTGCTTCTGTGGGTGTGGCCGATGCTGCTTTTGGAATGACGGCCGAGAAATCATGGGATGATATGGTTAAAGGAAGGCAGAGCTCCACTGACCCTTATCTTATGTCTCCCTTGAAGTCAATTGGGGAAGCTGAGAAGCTTCTCCTTCGAATTCTCGATTCTCTTGTGGATAGGGCTGCTTCTAAGTTTCTTGGAGCCAGGACCAAACATTGATGTTTTCAAGAATTGGAGCTAGGTTGATGTTTTCAAAAATTGGGTGATGAGAAAATGGAAGGTTTGTGGCAGTGTTCTAAAGAGTTGTCTGACAGGGATATGTTCCCTATCGGGACGAGTTTCGGGGACGGGGACAAAAGGTCTAAGTTCGAGGACGACGGGGGACAGTGGGGGGACGGCGGCGGGGAGCTGATATATATAGTACTTGAAAAATTAGTTATAAAAAGATGCTTAAGAATTACATTTTAAATTAAACTTTGGTAAATTAATAAAATAGTAAAATTGCAAATACTAATATTTTAAATATTTGAATACTATTATTAAACAATTAAAAATAATAAAATTTGACAAATGAAATAGTTGAATTTGAGATTTCTAATATATCAAAAATATGACATCATAATATCATATCATAAAGATGATTACAATGAGTAGCATGATACATTGATATCAAAATAAGTACAAAATGCAAAATTGTAGTGAAAGGAGGCCTCTAATCATCCTCAAACTCCTCATCACTCAAACTACTGGAATCTTCATGGTCAAGCTCTGCCAAACTAACATCAACCAGCCCTGCATCTGAATTCAAAACATCCTCATCAATCTGTGTTGGCTCCTCTAGCTCTACATCCCATCGTACTTGTAATGTCACTTGCCAAATTGTACGATAATTTTTGCGATATGCTTAACTTGATATAATTCATTTGTCATATAAGAAACATATACTGAGTTTGCAAGATAGAGTTTACTGAACAATAATTATGGTTTGATCATTTGCAATACAACATATAGGGGCAATTACAAACAAGAGACTTTCCTAAAATTATGAACACTAATTACCACTGATTTCTGAGTATTTATATTGACTGGTTACAAAAAAAGAACTACCCAGATTTACCAATCAGAAGTATATCAACTCTAAAAACATCCCATTGAACTGTTCTTTAGTAACCTTGTGTTCTTTACAACTCAAAATGACCACTTGAAGACAGTCCTATGAACATCTATGACCGTTCAGATATCAAATAATGAACTATGGCAGCAATATTACGCAACTTCATTCACTTTAGACAATACTGGCAATGTATCTCATGACTCAGTTACAACTGGAATGGTGTGACAACAGGTTAACAATAAGTTTTTGAGCATGTACATGACTGAAATATATAAACAGCTGACTCAGATTTGACACAGCAATCAATAGACTTAATACTTTTCACATATTAAGACATTCATGATTTTTACTATGTCAACTGCATAAGTGAAATGCACTCAGACCTGGGTAGTATGTTGTTCCAAGCCAAACTGAGCCTCGAACTGCTACAGGAATGACTCAGATCTGTCACAAACTTCAGAAAATGCCTTGTAATTTACTCAATTCATCAGCTCCATGCCAAACGACCCTCATGGAATGGATACAGGTGTTGGACGGGTGTAAATGCCTTAAGAAAATGCAACAATTTTCCCTCAGAAGTCTCACGCCAAGCAAGAAAGGGACCTAGACTTCCCACGCACTACCTCAGAGTTCCAGTTCTTTGAGATATTCAGTCCCACGTCTTAGAAATATGCAGGAAGTATAGAAACGTTGCTCCCATAGCCAACTTACCATACAAAATGTCCACGAACTTATCTGAAACCCTCAAACGCCACCTTCACAAAGATTATTTGTTGTCAAAGAGTGTACAATAAATCAAAAAATGAATCGCTTTGTTCTAGGGTTAACACGCCTCCTTGTAATCTGCCCTTGACAAGAGAATACGTTGCCACTGCTAAATGCTCAATAGAATGAGGTGCCATGTAAACTAAACTAAAGTTCATCCATCATCAAACCCTACACAAACCTAACTCAAAAAGATAGATATATCGTTGCTGTTCCAATTTGGTCACCAAAGGAGACCCACCAAATTTGTATTTAGCTCCAATAGAAAGTCTGAGTGACTTTCTCAACAATTTTCAGTTAAGGCAAAGAGTGCACTGTCCAAATTGGTGAGGCAAATAGAACTGATGTCCTAGGGTTTTCAAACTTATAGACCACATAAGCTTGAGAAAGCTCTCCAAAAGTGAGAGAAAAATATCCAATGATGCACAATTGAACTCTAAAACCCCTTTTATACTTTTTCCTCCAACTCTCTAGAAGCTTCCTTTTTTAAAATGCACTTTTTAATTAAAACACCATTTTTACATCGAAAATGACCTTTTCAAAATAATGATATTTTGGCCCACAAGGTCCTTGTTTAATACATCCATGAGTTAAGGTATCTCATCCCGGTTCCAACGAGCTATAATACTAAGGGCCTTTTTAAATATTTTAATTAGTTTTAAACAACTTTAGTAATTTAATTAAGATATAACCAACAATACACTTATATTTTTGGAACTGTTGGAATGCATCGGAATTGGAAACTAATTGCATTGGAGTGATCCCGATGAAAAATAAAGATGATCGGAGTCGACTGGCCAACTTTCCACAAATAGAAACTCTCTACAAGAATCTTGGAGCCCAAATTGGAAGCTGGAAATAACATCTAAAAGCATCAAATATCTCCTCTAAGCCATCTGAGCTCATCGGTAACATCAAATCACCCGTCCAATCAAGCTAATACAAACCCAAAAAACCATCGCCATCTACAAAGCATGAGAACCCTAAAATGGGGACATTATAGTCTGCCCTTCCCAAAGATTGTTTGTCCTCAAGCAATGCCAAGGTATCCACAACAACAACCAACAAAAATTGACTGAACCCAAATGTAATCTCGGGATCCCATGTCAATCTCTGCAAACATCCACCATGTTGTTGTTGCACCACTCTGATTAAAATTGTAAACTCACCACGCTCCATCTATGCTCTCAACCCTTCTAACCTGAAAAAGCGAACGTCGTCAACACCTGTATTGAAATACCTACGAGATTTGAAGTCTACATCTTGAAAAAACTCTCGCCAAGGCACCTCAGTCAGATCCATGTATGAAATCCCACTGCCAAACTCGATCATGGGCAACAGGGAATATATTCTACTCAACTCTGAAGAGTAACCCTCAACAAATCTCCTCACAATGTCCCAGAGGTGATATGAATTAGTCCCTAATCGGAGGCCAATAACAACAATGTCATCACTGACATCATACATCCTATCAATGTCATCCCAATCATAGACTGATAACTCCACATCGACACCCAATCTCCAAGTGTCAGTAGATCCATAACGAACACACCAACTCATCCAACAATAGTATCATCAAACAATATACTCATCATAAAGTTGGATTGAATGTAATTACTATCGCTCATACTAGTGAGAGCTGGAAAGAACTGCTCTAACTCTGTCGGTCCTCCCACAATCTGTTGCCATAAACCCTATAAGTACTCAAGGTCCAATTGCTCATAAACTGAAGTTGTTGAAAACCATGCTGGAATACTAGGGCAACAGTCATCATAAAGTATTACCCTACAATCACTCAACTCCAACTGAGAATTTATCTGTTGGGTTGGAGGTGTTTTCCAAGTCATTTGCATGAAACCATTCATTGCCCCCAAAGAAGTTGATTAGAAAGTGAACAACAACACCAACTCTAAGGTTTTGTCCACTAAACCAATTTTGGATCAACGTCTCACCCCAAAAAGTTGTACCTGGATCCCAAATTATATGATTACATCCAATCATACTCACACATACATCGGCATTGCCATTGCTACCATTGATGTCAGAAGTGTTAAGCCTGAAAATTTGATTTATCACCTTCTTGGAATTACCTCTATTGTCATAAATTGGTAAGGTATCATCATCATTCAAATTCCAATTGTTATAGTAACAAACACGAGCACATCAATCCAAGAAATTCACTGTTAACATCAATGCAAAGTCTAAGAATTTTTATGATCAACATCATAAAGCGTCCCTTAAACATTAATGTGTAGGTAGGAGACCAAAGAACCAAGTTTGAACGTTCTTCCACAATTTGATGCACATTGCTAATATGAGTTTTCATTAGGTGAAGATTAGTTAACTCATTATGACGCATCATATCTCGAGAGTTACATGTGCCCACAAACCCCATTTCATGCTTAGCCATTACATTTTGAATATCAACCAAATGGAGCCCTTTATCAATGTCAAACTTAAAATTCTTATCCACCATCTCATGATAAACAAAATCATTTTGAGATAATGGATTGTTGGTCACAATCATAAAATTAGCTTCCAACTCATACCTTACATCGGTGTTTTCATGGATCTCATGCATACCTTCCTCAAATTTTGAGTGCTCATCATTAGTTGTTGATCCCTGAAGTGTATCATACTGACATGAACCCTCATTACCTATAATAATAGCAATATCATGGTTGCAAGTTGCACCTTCATGCGAGAATTAATTTTCGAGCCTATTCCAATCTTTATCTGCATACTGAACCTCACCAACAAGGGAGGTGTTGAAGTCATCATGCCACATCTCATCCTTATGGAGTTCATCAATCCCTCCAATAATCTGTTTAATCTCTGAAGTTCTTGCATCATGCTCTTGGACCATCGGTATGGCTGCAATAGGCATAGAATTTTCTGCTTTATATAAGGAAAAGTGAGTCATACTCAATTGTAAGCAAAGATCATCAACTTCTTTTTATTTGTCTTCAACATACTTGAGAGCAAGATCCTTTTCCATAAGCAATTGCAAGTAATCAGATTTTATTGTTTCCAATGCTTCTTTGATAGAGTACAATTGAGTAAGAGTGACTCTACTTGAAACTCCCTTTTGCCTCTCCCCAATTTGTGCTTTCCAATTGAGGTCTTCAACGTACTTGTGAGTACTGTCTATTCTTGTTAAGACTTGCACCACTTTCTCATCTATAACCACAAGTTGGTACTTCAAATCTTGCAACACTAAAGGCCTTTGATCAAACTCCTCAACGTGACTTAGGTTGTTATAAACTAAATTATATGTTTTGCTTTCTTGTGTAGGAGCCATATCATAATCAAGGTCAAATTTTCCACTAGTTGATACCTTGTAATCCTAATGTGAAAATGTTGGGACAGCATTATAGTCAAACACATTATCTTCAAAGGAATTTGTCTTCTCCTTACAAGGCTTATCAATAACAATCTCTAAATAACCTACATAAAAACTTGTGCATTTTTCACTTGTAGATGCAATAAGTATTTATTTTTCCTTAAAGCCTATTATATCATTCTATTGGGAGTAAACTATGTAAGACTCCTCATTTTTATCATTTGACCATACCTCCTTAATAGTTGATCTAGTGAGCTCAAAATCAATAGATTGTTTGTTCTCAACATCAACGTGAAGATCCATGTATTTTTCTTCAGTAATAGAGGTGCTTGAGGAACTAGTTTCATCCTCAACCTTAGTAGCATCATCTCCATCAAGAACAACCTCAACCTCCTCTTTTGTGACTATTTGTTCGTCTTCAAGCCTATTCGCCTTGCAACCTATGCATTGGTGATTAAGCTCCTGAGGTTCTTTGCACGAGAAGCAAAGATTTTGTCTTCTCATTTCGTTCTTGCTCATCTTAGGAGGTCCTATAACCTGTAAACCTAAAGAAACCAATTGTCATGTCCCCTAAGATTGTAGCATTGAGATATAAAACATCGAAAACAAGATAAACAAAATACACATTAAAAAACATTAACTATTTAATATTACTATGATTATAGTTATCAAAGACAATCTTATAATTGTAAATATTAAAAATAATATTGTAATTACCAAAATATAAATACCTAAATATTATAATCATTATACATCAAAGATTGTAAATACATAGGTAATCTATTATATTTTAATGATTATATGAAATACTAAAATATAAATAAATAAACATCAAAAATACACTAAGACATAAAAACATTGAAATACAAATGAATAAGTAAAATGAATAACAAAATAAAGATTAAAAAAATATGTAAATATAAATACTATAATATAATAATAATTATATATACAAAGCTTATATAAAAGTAAATATATATTATATTAATAGAAAACATGTATACATAAAATAATATATATTAAAAGTAAAATACATTTATAAAAATCACCACCCAGCAATTACATAGGCAGTGATTTCTATTAGCCACGAATGATGGGCAACAATTACATTATGTCCAAAAGGCAACGATGGTTCTAAGATCACATCTCCCAAAAGGCACATCTCTTCGATAATAAATAGGGAAGGATATAAATCAATGAAGGGATATACGAGAGGGGAGAGTAGGTAGAGTTAAAAGGTAAAATATGCAGACTTAAAAAAAAGTATATATAGCAAAGAAGGAATGAAAATAGGAAAATAAATTAAGAATCAAGATAATGCAGCAATTTGATAAATTGAGAATCTAGATAATACAACAGAAATATGAAAGAAAGAATAATTATTATATAAATATTTATATGAATACTAATTGATATAAGTAAAGAATAATTTTATGTATGTATATATATATATACAATAATGATGCTTGGAGCAATTAGTGGGCCTTGTAATTATGATTCTTTTATGTAAATGAATAGATTGTATATATATCTATGATCAATTCAGTATAAGTTTGAAAGAGGTGAGTAAGGAAACATGGAGAGATATAGCAACTCAGGTGATGTACTCACTTAGCAATAATATTTAGCATATTTTGAATATAAGAAATTGATATTGCTAATCCGATTATTGATATAATGCTTTCTTTAATCTTATCGTAATGAGAATTATTCTAGGAAATGATGAACTTAAAGAACCATTGATAAATGAAGATATATTTGATTATAGGCATGAAATAAATCTTGGATGAATGCAAACATAGCTGATCGTGTAAAGATTGTCTTCTTTGTGCTTGTAACCCTATCAAGAAGGGTGAACCATGGTTTAAGTAGATTGTCTAAAAACCCCACTTTTAGCCCCTTAGGCCCTAGACAAGGGATTGGGCCCTGCAGCCCCTTAGGCCCTTGACTAGGGATTGGGTTATAAAAGGTTGGGGGTCCCACCTAGGCTTGTGCCCCTTAGGCCCTAGACAAGGGATTGGGCCTTGCAACCTCTTAGGCCCTTGACTAGGGATTGGGTGAATAGGAGGTGGTAGACCTTAGGCTACTTAAGGATTCCATGATTTGCTCTCCCCTTGATAAGATGAGTGTCTTCGAGGTGTTGCCATGAGTGGAGTATGCAGGTACTAAGCCACTAGGCAAGAAGGATTGGGATGGACAACCTCTTGAACTTTATTTGAAGGCTTCAAGGCAGATCCACCTATGGCACTCCTCTTGTTAAAATGCATTTATGATTATGCTTATATTTTGGATATCTAGATATTAATGCTAACAAATATGTGTGTGTGGGAATGTTGTTAATATGGTGAATGTAGATTTCAAATCAAGATTACTTAATTAAAAAGAGCATTCATTTTAAAAGAAGAAACCATAAACCTAATCAAGAAGTGAATTTTAGGGCAAACTGGGTAAGGGACATTACAGTGGTATCAGAGCATCTTTACTGCCATTTTGTACTTGCTTGAGCTAGTTGCATGCATGCTTGAGCTACTTTCTTGTCTACTTGAGGTAGTCGCCTACTTGCTTGAGCTGCCTACTTGCCTACTTGAGCTAGTTGAGCTAGTTGCTTGTGTACTTGAGCTACTTACTTGTGTGTTTGAGCTACCTGCTTGTCTACTTGAGCTGCCTACTTGCCTACTTGAGCTAGTTGAGCTAGCTACTTGCATACTTGAGCTACTTACTTGCATGTTTGAGCTACCTACTTGTCTGTTTGAGCTAGTTGCTTAGTTACTTGAGCTAGTTGTTTGGTTGCTTAAGCTACTTACTTGTGTGGTTCAACTACTTGCTCATGTGCTTGAGCTAGTTGCTTGCTTACTTGAGCTACTCGTTTGCCTAGTTGAGCTACTTGCCTGCCTGGTTGAGTTACTTGGTTGTCTACCTTAATTTCTAATTCAAGTGGTTTTAAGTTATACTGATTCACAACTAGTGGGTTTAGAGAGTAAGGAGAAACAGTTGAACTTAAGAATACTAGTCAATATATTATCCTCATAGCTAGAATATCCATCACTTGGGTTAGAACTTCCAACTCCCATTAAAGCTGATATCATCACCACAAGGAGCAACACCTTAAAATTACACATCTTAGAATATCATTGCTTGAGGGCAAGCAATCTTAGGCAGGGTGGATTGTCATGTCCCCTAAGATTGTAGCATTGAGATATAAAACATCGAAAACAAGATAAACAAAATACACATTAAAAAACATTAACTATTTAATATTACTCTGATTATAGTTATCAAAAACAATCTTATAATTGTAAATATTAAAAATAATATTGTAATTACCAAAATATAAATACCTAAATATTATAATCATTATACATCAAAGATTGTAAATACATAGGTAATTTATTATATTTTAATGATTATACGAAATACTAAAATATAAATAAATAAACATCAAAAATACACTAAGACATAAAAACATTGAAATACAAATGAATAAGTAAAATGAATAACAAAATAAAGATTAAAAAAATATGTAAATATAAATACTATAATATAATAATAATTATATATACAAAGCTTATATAAAAGTAAATATATATTATATTAATAGAAAACATGTATACATAAAATAAGATATATTAAAAGTAAAATACATTTATAAAAATCACCACCCAGCAATTACATAGGCAGTGATTTCTATTAGCCACGAATGATGGGCAACAATTACATTATGTCCAAAAGGCAACAATTACTAATAAAAGACAGTGATTATATTATAAAATAAAATGAGAATTATCCAAAGGCAACGATGGTTCTAATCACATCTCCCAAAAGGCATATCTCTTTGATAATAAATAGGGAAGGATATAAATCAATGAAGGGATATACGAGAGGGGAGAGTAGGTAGAGTTAAAAAGGTAAAATATGCAGACTTAAAAAGAAGTATATACAGCAGAGAAGGAATGAAAATAGGAAAATAAATTAAGAATCAGGATAATGCAGCAATTTGATAAATTGAGAATCTGGATAATACAGCAGAAATATGAAGGAAAGAATAATTATTATATAAATATTTATATGAATACTAATTGATATAAGTAAAGAATATTTATATATATATATAATTATACAATTATACAATAATGATGCTTGCAACAATTAGTGAGCCTTATAAGTAATTATGATTCTTTTATGTAAATGAATAGATTGTATATATATCTATGATCAATTCAGTATAAGGTTGAAAGAGGCGAGTAAGGAAACATGAAGAGATATAGCAACTCAGGTGTTGTACTCACTTAGCAATAATATTTAGCATATTTTGAATATAAGAAATTGATATTGCTAATCTGATTATTGATATAATGCTTTCTTTAATCTTATCATAATGAGAATTATTCTAGGAAATGATGAACTTAAAGAACCATTGATAAATGAAGATATATTTGATTATAGGCATGAAATAAATCTTGGATGAATGCAAACATAGTTGATCGTGTAAAGATTGTCTTCTTTGTGCTTGTAACCCTATCAGGAAGGGTGAACCATGGTTTAAGTAGATTGTCTAAAAACCCCACTTTCAACCCCTTAGACCCTAAACAAGGGATTGGGCCTTGCAACCCCTTAGGCCCTTGACTAGGGATTGGGTTATAGAAGGTTGGGGGTCCCCCCTAGGCTTGTGCCCCTTAGGCCCTAGACAAGGGATTGGACCTTGCAACCTCTTAGGCCCTTGACTAGGGATTGGGCGAATGGGAGGTGGTAGACCTTAGGCTACTTAAGGATTCCATGATTCCCTCTCCCCTTGATAGGATGAGTGTCTTCGAGGTGTTGCCATGAGTGGAGTATGCAGGTACTAAGCCACTAGGCAAGAAGGATTGGGATGGACAACCTCTTGAACTTTATTTGAAGGCTTCAAGGCGGATCCACCCATGGCACTCCTCTTGCTTGTTAAATTGCATTTATGATTATGCTTATATTTTGGATATCTAGATATTAATGCTAACAAATATGTGTGTGTGTGGGAATGTTGTTAATATGGTGAATGCAAATTTCAAATCAAGATTACTTAATTAAAAAGAGCATTCATTTGGAAAGAAGAAACCCTAAACCTAATCAAGAAGTGAATTCTAGGACAAACTGGGTAAGGACCATTACACCAATTCCTTTTCAGTCAACTGATTTTCGCTCATCTTAGGTTAACCTGTAAATTGTGAATTACGAGTAAACAATTCTTCTTTCTTTCCTACCATAGTGTCTACTTTTCTTTCCTTAGTTAAAATAGATCTTAATATTTTAGGATGTTCTAACAATGTCGTTAGATTGTTCTAATAACTCTGAAAAACTTGCAAAATCTCTACCATGAATTCCTGATTTGACTTCATTTTTCCCAATTGATTCCATTGCAAGAATTTACTGCTATAACTCTAAAATTTTAGGAACAACAGAACCCAATAGACTAACAAGATTTTAGGCTCTAATACCATTGTAATGTCCCTTACCAAATTGTACGATAATTTTTGTGTTATGCTTAACATGACATATTTCATTTGTCAATTAAGGAACATATACTGAGTTTGCAAGATAGAGTTTACTGAACAATAATTATCGTTGGATCATTTGCAATACAACATATAGAGGCAATTACAAACAAAAGACTTTCCCAAAATTATGAACAGTAATTACCACTGATTTCTGAGTATTTATATTGACCGATTACAAAGAAAGAACTACCTAGATTTACCAATCAGAAGTATATCAACTCTAAAAACATCCCATTGAATTGTTCTTTAGTAACCTTGCACTCTTTACAACTCAAAATGACCACTTGAAGACAGTCCTATGAATATCTATGACCGTTCAGATATCAAATAATGAACTGTGGCAACAATATTACGCAACTTCATTCACTTTAGATACTATATGACAATACTGGCAATGTATCTCATGACTCAGTTACAACTGGAATGGTGTGACAGCGGGTTAACAATAATTTTCTGAGCATGTATATGACTGAAATATATAAACAGCAGACCCATATTTGACACAGCAGTCAATGGACTTAATACTTTTCACGGATTAAGACATTCATGATTCTTACTATGTCAACTACGTAAGTGAAATGCACTCAGACCTAGGTAGTATGTTGTTCCAAGCCAAATTGAGCCTCAAACTACTACAGGAATGACTCGGATCTGTCACAAACTTTAGAAAATGCCTTGTAATTTACTCAATTCATCAGCTCCATGCCAAACGACCCTCATGGAATGGATCAGGTGCTGTACGGGTGTAAATGCCTAAAGAAAATGCAATGATTTTCCCTCAGGAGTTTCACGCCAAGCAAGAAAGGGACCTAGAATTCCCACGCACTACCTCGGAGTTCCGGTTCTTTGAGATATCAGTCCCACGTCTCAGAAATATGTAGGAAGTATAGAAATGTTGCTCCCATAGCCAACTTACCATACAAAATGTCCACGAACTTATGTAAGACCCTCAAACGCCACCTTCACAAAGATTATTTGTTGTCAAAGAGTGTACAGTAACTCAGAAAATGAACTGCTTTGTTCTAGGGTTAACACGCCTCCTTGTGGAATGACCATGTCCTCCTTCGAATAGATATTAGACCATCACCCAGATTTGAGGAGTAATCTGCCCTTGACAAGAGAATACGTTGCCATTGCTAAAAGCTCAATAGAATGAGGCGCCAGGGAGACTGAATTGAAGTTCATCCATCATCAAACCCTACACAATCCTAACTCGAAATGATATATCTCTACTGCTCCAATTTGGTCACCAAAGGAGACCCACCAAATTGGTATTAACAACAATTTTTCCTCAACAATTTTTAGCTAGGCAAATAGTTGCATTACTGAAATTGGTGCCCTAAGATTTTCAAACCCATAGACCTTAAAGCTTGGAAAAACTCTTCAAAAGTTAGAGAGAATAATATCCAATGATGCACAAATGAACTCTAAAGCCCCTTTTATACTTTTTCCTCCAATTCTCTATAAGCTTCCTTTTTTAAGATGCATAGGTTATATAAGAATAGATTTGTGTTGAATAATGTGAACTAAATATATGAATGTAATGGGCAATGTTATAGAAAAGTGAGGTTATATCAATTAATGTGGCTTAGAAGCTAAAGCGAGGAAAAATAATGATTGTAACAAGCATATAAGTAACTCTTCTAAATGATTATTTTTGTAAGTTTATTTTTTTTTTTAAATGATTCTATCAAGTATTTGAGTGTTAGATTTTATTTTTGTATTGTAAGAGTATGAAAAGTTTTTAGTATAAATTGTACAATTTCTGTTAATTTTTTTTTAACTTTATATTATTTATTCATTCGTTTTAAGATATTTTAGTGAATCTTGTTTAAGATATATAATGTTTTCACAATTTATAATAGTGAGATCAAGAATGTTTTTAAATATAATTATGTAAATGTTTTGCATCAATGTTCTAGATCATTCTACTTATAGTCATTAATGCACTGACTGAATCTAGGAGATGCTTATTGTTTGTGAGTTTTGTGTCAATGTTATTGTGGATCTAGTGCTGCTTTCTATTACATTAACATCTAAGTATGGCAGTGGGTGCAACAAATTGCTTATAAGGACTCCTTGGTGTCGTGCCAAACCTATCACAAGTTGGCCACTTTATTGTTTGTTTGAACTTGAGGAAGAAGACATATTCATGGAGGAAAAAATAAAATAGGGATCTTGGTCTTCCTTGTTGTTCGAAAGTTTTGTTATTAGTGAATGGTGTTGCAATGGGTAGTCCTAGTTTGGATAAGTCTATCTTTGGTGACAATTATGCTTCTGTTATGTCCCCTCGCTAGACAGTTCTCGGGAACAGAGCGTTAGCCCTTTATTGGACCCTTGTGGGCTAGCCAGTTTGGATAGAGGGTCAGTGGTGCATTTTGGAGAGTTTGTTTGTTTGTGTTTTCAGTGGACAGTGTTTAGATCACAGTGAGCGTTGGCATTCCAGGAGTTCATCGCTTCTGACGGCACGAGATTATCCTAAGTTTTGAGCATATTACGGAATTTTAAGTGATTAAGTTAATTTATTAACTTAAAACGCCTTTTTAATAAAGTCACATTGACTTTATTTATATTTTATATCACTTAAATGTCAAAAGGGGGATTATAATATTTTAATAACTTTAAATATTATAAAAAGTGCGCTCAAACTATTAAAAAGGGATATATTAAAATATTATAATATTTTAATGATGAGAAAGGCCGTACATTTCTTGAAATGCGTGCCTTTTGGTATAAAGGCATTTCCTGGCAATAGAAACTCATCTTTTTGACTATTTCGAATTGCCTTGTGCATCTTTTCTCTAAGCATTCTCCTGAGAGCAGGGTTTGATCATTGTGTCCATTGGAGAACGGAAAACTCTTCAGTGTTGAGTACGTTTGAGGCTGTGAGAGATCAGCTGAATCCGTACAGTTGAGGGCTTCACACAGAAGTTCTACAGTTGCAGACAGAGCTTTATTTATGCAGTATTTGTGCTTGATAATAATTGAGGGTTTCTTGGTGGCGTACTTCTTGCTTCAGGGATTCTTCTTTCAGAGATTCATTTCCTTCTTTTCATGGCCGTACGAACTGCCTTGGTTTGTGTGCCTTGAGAAAGGCGTGTGAAGTGAAAGGGAGAAACGCCTTCCTTTTGAGCTGGTTTTGGCTTCTATCCTTGGCGCCTAGTCTATTCAGTGCATTGTGACCTGTTTCTCAGCAGGAGAAACCCCTTCTGGAGCCTTGGCGTGCCTTCATGCTGATTTTCACCATTTTCGGCTGTAGATCTGGCTATTGCTTTATATAAAATAACTGGAGTTTTTCGGGTATGTCTGTTATGCATATTCTAATTGTCTCAATATAATAATAGCTTCTGTATTTCCAATTTGTGAATTTTTGCTTTAAATTTCATTTTATGAGCAAAAATATGCTATGCCCCTTCTCTTCTGTCTATTAAGATTTCTTTAAAAAAACTAAAAAAAAAACAATTAAAGACTTAAGAATTTGGGGGTTTTGAGCGAGAGCCAGCAGGGCTCATCACAGTGGTATCAGAGCCAGGTTCCTACCAGCTTGGGGGGTTTGAGAATTTATGAAGTCAAATAGAGAGGGTTTTGGCAAGTCCTATTTCAGAGGTGGCCCTAGAAATCAAAGAGGCGACCAGAATCCTTTTCCACCATTTCCGTTTGCAGATCAGGAGGAGTTTTTAGATTGGGACAATATGGCGAACAGGGCTGGAGAAAGTTCTCATAGAAATAATTGGGAGGATGAGGACAGAGAAGCCAAAGACGTGCTTAGAGGCATGGTTGCAGGGCAAGAGCAAGTTGCAACTATTCTTCAACAACTCAGCACGAATGTTCAGAATTTGTCATTAAACAGAGCTCGTACTTTGGATTCAGATAGAGATGGCAGTATCCATAGACAGCCACAGAGGATTATAGATCCAGTACGCACCTATGAGAGAGCTACATATCCCACGTTCACCAGAGATGATGCTGAGGAAGTGGATGAAGCTGAACAAGGTGGTGAAATAAATTTTGCAGATAATATTATGGCGATGCATGATGAGTGGGATAATTTGCCACCAAGGGTTAAGGAGCACCTTAACTTTGACAGGTTTATGAGCCAGAAGAGAGAGCACACCAGGAACAGGAATGACAGGCGTCCTAGACACAAACAGAGTGATCTTAAACAGGCAACCAGCAAACTAACCCTAGTACACTTTGATGGCAGTGGCAGAGTTACAGCACGTGCCTGGGTTAGTAAACTGGATACTTTCCTGACACTACGCCCCATGCCTGAGGTGGATGCCATTCGCTTTGCAGCACTTCATCTAGATGGCGTAGCACATGACTGGTGGATTCATGGTATGACTACCCTTCATCATGACAGGATTACCTCGTACCAGGAGTTTACTGATAGACTGGTAGAGAGATTTGACAGAAGGGATCCTGAGCTTTTCTTCAGAGATTTAGCACAGCTGAAACAGTTAGGTAGCTTGGAATCGTACATTGGTGAATTCCAAAGACTATCTGTTATGGTGACAGGGATCTCAGAGAGAAGGCTGGTCATATTATTTATTGAAGGTCTTTTCGAGCCCATGAAAGGTTGGATAAAAGCATTTGATCCACCTACTTTACCGGAGGCAATGAGGAAAGCTCGCAGCATGGAGCTATCTACACCTCATAAGCCTTTTAGCTCGAGCTCGAAGCCTACAACATCATACACGGAAAATAAATCAGATCCAAAGAAGGCTGATAATACAGATCAGAAAAAGAAATTTGCAGCCCCTTTAGATCGAGAAACCATGAATGATTTGAGAAGGAGAAAACTCTATTTTTATTGCAAAGGTCCGTATGATTTTAATCACGATTGCCCCCTCAAACCAAAAGGGCAAAACAAGCATATGGAGTGGTTTTATGAGGAAGAACCATTGACTGATTTTTCTGATCAGCGAGCTCCAATCTATGATACAGATGGAGAAGAATCAGTATCTACACCTCGTAAGCCTTTTAGCTCGAGCTCGAAGCCTACAACATCATACACGAAAAATAAATCAGATCCAAAGAAGGCTGATAATACAGATCAGAAAAAGAAATTTGCAGCCCCTTTAGATCGAGAAACCATGAATGATTTGAGAAGGAGAAAACTCTGTTTTTATTGCAAAGGTCCGTATGATTTTAATCACGATTGCCCCCTCAAACCAAAAGGGCAAAACAAGCATATGGAGTGGTTTTATGAGGAAGAACCATTGACTGATTTTTCTGATCAGCGAGCTCCAATCTATGATACAGATGGAGAAGAATCAGAAAATGAAGCAGAAATTGCAGAGGAAACAGAACTTAAGGAGGCTCATATGTCCAGCATGCAGAAAGAGGGTTCTTTCAGACTTCGTGGGATCCTAGCTGGTCAAAGGGTCATATCTCTCCTTGATACAGGTGCAACCCATAATTTCATCGATTCACGGTTGGTAGAGAAACGGGGTATTCAAACTCAGCAGTTTGAAGGTATACGTGTGAGGGTTGCAGATGGGAAAACTCTCGATTGTGAGAGGATGATACCTGACTTGCCTTTGAAACTTAATAATTTCGAGTTCAAGGCAGATTTTTATGTGGTAAACATGGGTGGAACTGATGTAGTTCTTGGCATGAAGTGGCTTCATGCAATAGGAGAGTTCACGCTTAATTTGCGTGACATGGAGATGAAGTTCACCATTGATGGCACAAATCATATTCTCAAAGCCATCAGGGACAGCAACCTTAGGGAGATTTCACTTCGGCGAATGGAGCGTTTGATTCGTAATGATATGGTAGAGTGGGCTGCTGAATGCAAGCTAATGCCTTCACAGTTGGATCAGCAAGTTTCTCCATACCATCCAGATGTGCAGGAACTTCGAATCAAACATGCGAAGGTATTCAGTGCTATTCCACCAGGCAGGCCTCCTGATAGAGGTATTGAGCATATTATAGAGCTAGAGGAGGGCACGAAACCAATTATGATTACTCCTTACCGGCACCCCAAGCGTCTGAAAGATGAGATTGAGAAGACTATTCAAGAGCTGTTAGCTATGGGGCACATCAGGCCGAGTAAGTCACCCTTTGCTTCATCAGTTGTTTTGGTGAAGAAAAAGGATGGTACACTTAGAATGTGTATCGATTACAGAATGCTCAACAGGAAAACCATTAAGAACAGTTATCCTATTCCTCGAATAGATGAGTTGATAGACGAGCTTCATGGAGCTTGCTACTTCTCAAAGGTTGATTTGAGAACGGGTTATCACCAGATCAGAGTCCAAGAAGAGGACATAGAGAAAACGGCGTTCAGATGTCACTGTGGACACTTTGATTTTTTGGTTATGCCATTTGGGTTAACCAATGCTCCAGCCACGTTTCAGTCGACAATGAACAGGGTTTTCCATCCTCACTTGAGGAAATTTGTTTTAGTGTTCTTCGACGACATCCTGGTATATAGTAAATCATGGGAGGAACATATGGTTCACTTGGATGAGGTTCTGAGAATACTTGACAGGGAGTCCTTGTATGCCAAGGAGTCCAAGTGTGCATTGGGCATGGCAGAGCTTTTATATCTGGGACACATCATCAGCGGTGCAGGAGTCAGCATGGACCCAGAGAAGGTTCGAGCCATCATTGATTGGCCTATACCTGAGACTTTGACATAGCTCAGGGGATTTGTAGGATTGTGTGCTTTCTATCGTCGGTTTGTTAGTGGGTTCTCGCGGCATGCTGCGCCACTAACCGATTTGACTAAGAAAGGTGCTTTTGAGTGGACACCACTAGCACAAGCGTGCTTTGAGAAGTTCAAACTTCTCATGACTTCGTGTCCTGTTTTGGCTTTACCGGACTTCACTAAACCCTTTGAGTTACATTGCGATGCCAGTGGTGAGGGTATTGGTGCAGTTATTATGCAGGATCGTCACCCTATAGCTTTTGAGAGCAGAAAGCTAAGAGGGCCTGAACGGAGTTTTAGTATCTATGATAAGGAAATGTTGGCTATCATGCATGCGATGGCCAAATTCAGGCAATACTTGATTGGTAGTAAGTTCACTGTGAAAACTGATCATAATAGTCTGAAGCATTTTCTTGGACAGCGAGATCTTAATGAGAGACAACAAAAATGGGTCAGCAAGCTTCAGTCTTACGATTTTGACATCTCTTATGTCAAGGGCACTCAGAATGTGGTTGCTGATGCTTTATCTCGCCGTCCTCACTTGGGTTCTATTACATTGGTTTCAGAAGACTGGAGACACCTGATTGTAGCAGAGTATGCTAAGGACCCATGGGCCTCTAGCATAGTAGATGGATCAGTGTTGGATGACAGGTATTCACTTGTAGATGACCTTATCATCTACAAAGGGAGGATTTTATTGGTCCCAGGTTCTGAGATGAGGGACAGGGTTTTGAGGTCATTGCATGATTCACCCATGGCAGGACATCCCGGGTACTCTAAGACCTATAGGCAGGTACGGGAGAGATTCTCTTGGAAGGGTCTCAAGTCCTATGTTCTCCAGTATGTCAGGGACTGTCTTGTTTGTCAGCAAAACAAGCAAGAGCACACATACCCTACAGGTCTTCTACAGCCACTTCCTATTCCTGAGAGGAAGTGGGATTGTTTATCCATGGATTTCATCACGGGCTTGCCAAAAGCTCAAGGGAAGGACAGTATTTTTGTGGTGGTAGATCGATTGACGAAATATGCACACTTTTTCGCAATCACTACTACACACACGGCTACTCAGATTGTTGATTTGTTCTTCCGAGAGGTATTCAGGCTGCACGGTTTACCTCACAGTATAGTTAGCGATAGGGACAGTAGATTTATGAGTAACTTCTCGCAGGAGTTATTCAAGCTTTGTGGGACAGAGCTCATCCCTAGTACCAGCTACCACCCCCAGACAGATGGGCAGACAGAGATCGTCAACAAATGGGTGGAAGGGTACTTGCGTAACTATAGTTCAGGGCAGCAGAAGGCATGGGTGAGGTGGTTATACTTATGTGAGTACTGTTACAACACCACCCATCACATGAGCATCCAGATGACACCATATCGAGCGTTATATGGATATGACGCTCCGAGCTTTCTTGATTTATTGCTGAGTGACAGTAGAGTTCCCAATGCTGGTGATTTGTTATAGGAGAACCAGGATATTATGAGAGCACTTAGGGAAAATATACAGAAAGCCCAAAATCAGCAAAAACAATATGCTGATCAGAGACGAGTAGAGCGGTCTTTCGAGATCGATGATTTGGTGTACCTGATGCTTCAGCCGTATAGGCAGTCTACCCTTCGCAAGAAGGGCTCCGAGAAACTCAAGCCGCGATACTATGGTCCTTTCAGAGTTGTCAGACGTGTGGGTCAAGTGGCTTATGAGCTGGATCTTCCGGTGGACAGTAGAGTTCACAACGTGTTCCATGTGTCACGCCTCAAAAAGGCGTTGGGACAACACGTAATTCCTTCTATTGATTTGCCACCCCTGGATGATGAGGGAAAATTAGTTTTGATACCTGAGGCCATTCTGGACTCCAGGGAGCGTCATCTTCGGAGGCGGGTCATCAGGGAATACTTGGTTAAGTGGAGGGATCTACCGGCAGAGGATGCGACGTGGGAGAGTGACAGTGTTCTTCAGCATCCAGCTTTGAGTTTGCTTGTGGACAAGCAAATTCGGGGAGGGCGGACTGTGATGTCCCCTCACTAGACAGTTCTCGGGAACAGAGCGTTAGCCCTTTATTGGACCCTTGTGGGCTAGCCAGTTTGGATAGAGGGTCAGTGGTGCATTTTGGAGAGTTTGTTTGTTCGTGTTTTCAGTGGACAGTGTTTAGATCACAGTGAGCGTTGGCATTCCAGGAGTTCATCGCTTCTGACGGCACGAGATTATCCTGAGTTTTGAGCATATTACGGAATTTTAAGTGATTAAGTTAATTTATTAACTTAAAACGCCTTTTTAATAAAGTCACATTGACTTTATTTATATTTTATATCACTTAAATGTCAAAAGGGGGATTATAATATTTTAATAACTTTAAATATTATAAAAAGTGCGCTCAAACTATTAAAAAGGGATATATTAAAATATTATAATATTTTAATGATGAGAAAGGCCGTACATTTCTTGAAATGCGTGCCTTTTGGTATAAAGGCATTTCCTGGCAATAGAAACTCATCTTTTTGACTATTTCGAATTGCCTTGTGCATCTTTTCTCTGAGCATTCTCCTGAGAGCAGGGTTTGATCATTGTGTCCATTGGAGAACGGAAAACTCTTCAGTGTTGAGTACGTTTGAGGCTGTGAGAGATCAGCTGAATCCGTACAGTTGAGGGCTTCACACAGAAGTTCTACAGTTGCAGACAGAGCTTTATTTATGCAGTATTTGTGCTTGATAATAATTGAGGGTTTCTTGGTGGCGTACTTCTTGCTTCAGGGATTCTTCTTTCAGAGATTCATTTCCTTCTTTTCATGGCCGTACGGACTGCCTTGGTTTGTGTGCCTTGAGAAAGGCGTGTGAAGTGAAAGGGAGAAACGCCTTCCTTTTGAGCTGGTTTTGGCTTCTATCCTTGGCGCCTAGTCTATTCAGTGCATTGTGACCTGTTTCTCAGCAGGAGAAACCCCTTCTGGAGCCTTGGCATGCCTTCATGCTGATTTTCACCATTTCCGGCTGTAGATCTGGCTATTGCTTTATATAAAATAACTGGAGTTTTTCGGGTATGTCTGTTATGCATATTCTAATTGTCTCAGTATAATAATAGCTTATGTATTTCCAATTTGTGAATTTTTGCTTTAAATTTCATTTTATGAGCAAAAATATGCTGCGCCCCTTCTCTTCTGTCTATTAAGATTTCTTTAAAAAAACTAAAAAAAAAACAATTAAAGACTTAAGAATTTAGGGGTTTTGAGCGGAGAGCCACCAGGGCTCATCACAGCTTCACTAAAAGGAATGTTCCCAGTAAGGAAATCAATGTCAATGATTTTGTGGCAATGACTAGCAATCATATTCGAAATTATTTGGAGTGCTTTATCTTCAATTTCTCATGATATGGTGGGGTTCTTGATGTAATCTTTAAATCATTGTTTTTAATTCCTATGCAAAGGTTTTGTAGGTGTAGTTGGTTATTTTTAGCCTAAGGACTTCCTAATCCATGCAGTGGTCCTTCCTTGGATGTTAGGCTTCATTGTCATATCTATTTAGATCATTGTATAAGGTTTGGGGTCCTTTCAAAACCCTTTTATATCAAAATGCCTTAATTCAATTAATGAATTTTATTACTTCATTAATTAATATTTTTATAAAGAATAACAAGATCAAAACTAATGACATATTTTTGTTCTCAACATACCATTATTTATTAAGACAAAAAAGATAATAAATGCTTGATATATGACGTGTTCACTACTAATGGGTTAGTCTTGTCTTTTTAAAAAGAAGCTAATTAATATATCAAGGAATTAATAGTATCAGTAATTAGTTATATTGGTGCACCTTCTTTATGTATCTTTGATGGACCATGAACCCGAAAAAATGTTCTTGATTTTGATAGAATTTGTTTATTAATCTTTCATGAAAAAATCTTTTATTTATAGTTTAATTAAAGAGATATTTTATTATCTTACAATAACTCAAATAATTTGTCTTTCAAGACATTCTAATAAACACATGTCGAATGTAAATTTATTCATAAATTGTTGTGTAATAGAAAACTTATAAATGAAAATAAATGTTTCAATTCATTTGCATTCAATTCTAAGCATATATTGTATTCTTGGTGTAAGGTTCTTTATTATATTATTGTAATGGATTGGGTGTATGTTTCTCCACGTTGTTATTTGTATAATCTACATGGCGAAGATAATATATGAGGGTGTTGTGTAAACTACGAATGCATTGTATAGGTTATACAAAAATAGATTTGTGTTGAATAATGTGAACTAAATATATGAATGCAATGGGCAATGTCATAGAAAAGTGAGGCTATATCAATTAATGTGGCTTAGAAGCTCGAGTGAGAAAAAATAATGATTGTAACAAGCATATAAGTAACTCTTCTAAATGATTATTTCTATAAGTTTATTTCTTTTTTAAAATGATTCTATCAAGTATTTGTGTGTTAGATTTTATTTTTGTATTGTAAGAGTATGAAAAGTTTTTAGTATAAATTGTACAGTTTCTGTTAATTTTTTTTTAACTTGATATTATTTATTCATTCGTTTTAAGATATTTTAGTGAATCTTGTTTAAGATATATAATTTTTTCACAATTTATAATAGTGAGATCAAGAATGTTTTTAAATATAATTGTAAATGTTTTGCATCAATGTTCTAGATCACACTCCATGATCTAAAATCAAAATAAAAAGATGAAAAATAATAGATTATGATCCAAACATTGAAGTGTGTGTTTCCAAAATGTTTACCAAAATTATGAATAAAACAAAACTTTCACCTCTTAGATTGCAATTAAATTAAACCCGTGTTGATAAGAATTTGGAAACAAAGATACCTTAGAAGACATTAAATAATACAAACACCTTGCTAAGAGGCTAGACGATGAAAATCTCAAATCAATGAATTACATTCATCAATTATGTTCTCCATTAAAATTGCTTGAAAATATTTGTATAGTAAGTGGTTGTCCTTACCGTGTAATTATTTAACTTACCTAAAGAAAAATCCATTAACATTGATCTTATGACTAGTAATGAAAAACACATTCACATAGCTTAAAAGACACTTGAAAACCCATAAATATAAAAGTCTAATAAAAAATGGTGAGTGATTTAGAATTTAGTTAAAACTTGCATGGGTACTAGAGGAGAATATTCCATGTTCCTCTCTCATTACCTTTCTTATAAACAAGTGTTGATAGTCCATTTATGCTAAGTGAGTACATTTGTTATATTATTGTCAATTTATTGAAAATTAACATTAATGTTATAACTACTTGTGAAGAAGATATTGAATGATTAGGAAACACACTGATCAATTCCCTCTCGAAGTAAAAATTTAACTATTTTCTACTTTTTTAATTATTTTTTTGTTTTCCCACATTATATATATAACAAAATAAATTGCAAATTTGACATAAAATTTTAATTTTTAATTTTTTAATTTTATTTTTTTTAGGTAAATGCTATCTAAGGGGTAAGCTCCTGTTTTATTAAATCATAAAAGATATTACACTCAGCCATCAGGCCTTCAGTATTTTGGAACGGTAAAGCTGTCCAAATTCGAACACCATCCAATATGTTACGTTCTAGATGTTGGGAGCGTGACATCTCACCCAACAGTGCATGGACTTTCGGTAATGTCTGAGAGAACTGTGTCTTTGACATCTCTAGGCAACTCTAGTCCCACATACTCGATCTCAGCAGACCCCAAAGAGACACCAACATTAGCCAACAAGTCTGCCACCTTGTTGGCCTCTCGATATACATGTTTCACCTCGAAATCATCTAACTTGCCCAAGCAATTTTGAATTTTAAAGATCAACCCTTTTAATTTCCAGTCCATAACCTTATTTTTACGAACTGTATTTATACATATCATGGAATCTCCTTCAATTTCTACCGCTCGAATTCCTTTCTTAATGCACAAGGAGAGACCAGTGGCTAAGGCCTCGAACTCAGCCACGTTATTTGTCGTTGTGCCAATGCCTTTTGCAATTGCCCACAAGCACTCGCCCTTCTCATTCCTGATGACTGCACCAGAGCCAGCTAGCCTTCGATTCCCTTTGGAAGCCTTGTCGAAGTTCAACTTCACTCTGCCCAGGCGCAACGACAGCCACCTTACATTCTTCCTACCTCTAGATCTACCAAGTCCTACAATTGCAAGTGGTTTTAACATGTCCCATTTCCTCCTTAGTACGTTATCCCAGGTAGAAAACGTGGAGTTGGATTTTGAGCTACATTTCACATTTACCACCTCGCATATGTTGTGCTCCAGCTTTCAGATCAAGTCTTTTACTTCTAAGCTCTGCTCATTAAAAACTCTTCGATTTCACTCCTACCATAAGTGCCAAACAAGGAGGGAGGGAGTCACTGTCCAAACATCTCGCCACAGATCATTCTCAGTAGCTCTAGGCCAGCTAACCAAAAAGTCTTTCAAATCCACCTGTCGAGGAGAGCACCAATTAAGGGACTCCATTAACCAGTCCCAGCAAGTTGCGGCATAAGGACAAGTGAGCAGCAAATGATCCACAATCTCCTCAACAGCATGGCACATCGAGCAAATTGAAGGACCATAAATCCCATACCTAGCCAGGCGAGCACCTGTCACGATTTTTTTATGAACTGCAGCCCACAAGAAGGCACCAACGTTTGGCAGAGTGAACGAGCTCTAGCACAACCACGTTGGTCACCCATCGATCGAACCCTGAACTCTCTGCTTCTCATAGCCCAACCTCATAGAATAATTCCCAGATCGAGCCCCACACCAAATGATCTCATTTGCCTCGCTTGTTAGTTGTAGTCGCCTTTCACCCATAATCTCTTTCAGTTTTACTCGATCCTCATTCGGAATTTTGATACTCCTCTTGGTCTACCCACTTCAAGTTGAAACCGCCGTCATCAGTTATCGGACAAAAATAATCTGCAACTTTGGACCCGATCCTACAAGTCACCATGTCAATCCATGTTTTGTCAGGGAATACAGATTCAAGTGAAGGGAAGCCACACCATGAGTTTGTCTAGAAATTTGCTGATTTCCCATTTTCGATTCGCCAAGATAAGTGGTCGATTATCAGCCCTTGACTCTGCCAAATAAACTTCCAAACCGTCGAGCCACCAAGAGTATTAGCCATGGTCATAATACGAGTTGGATCAGGATTATCTAAATATTTGCCTCGAATGATCTGACACCAAAGTCTATCTGGTTCCTTATACAGTTTCCAGCTAAGCTTTGCCCCCAATGCATTGTTCAATAGTTCCATCCTTCGTAGCCCTGCACCCCCCATATTTTTGTGCAAACATGTTGTATCCCAACCAATCAACGGTATACGCTTGGCCTCCTTCACACCCTCCCATAAGAACTTCTTTAGCAGACTCTCTAAGCAATCGTTAGCCTTCGAAGGCATCTTGAAGCACGCCATGACATAGATAGGAACAACCAAGACTGATCTGATCATTTGAATTCTGCCTGCAAACGATAGCCATTTGTTCTTCCAAGCCTCCTTTTTCGATTTGCACCTGCTCGTAACCTCCTCCCAATGCAATGTTTTGCAAGTTCCTTGGAATAAAGGCGCCCCCAGGTGTTTTGAAGGCAGGGTTCCAATCGAGAAAACCAAAATTCTCGCGATATTTCTCTGCAGTGCCTTTTTGGTATTAAAAATGTAAATTTCTGATTTTTCTTTATTTTGAACTTGTCTAGAGGCCGATATATATCTATCCAGTGCCCCCTTTATCACTTCCACCTCCCTCACTGTTGATTCCCCAAACAGCATCGTGTCATCTGCAAATTGATTATGAGTAATGTTCTCAACATCCGTAGCCATCTTTATCCCCTTCCAAATGCAAGCTTTCCTCAAACTGCAAAAATATCAACCCATAGCCTCCACCATTATAACGAACAAGGATGGAGACAACGGATCGCCTTGACGTAGACCATTTGTTGAGCTGAAGAAGCCACACAATGAGTCGTTGACAATAATAGAATACGTTGGGGAGGAGATACACCAACTTACCAAATCCACCCAGACTAGTGAAAACCAAACTTCTTCAATACCGCCAAGAGGAAGTCCCAATGGACACGATCGTACACCTTACTGACATCAAGTTTGATTAACAAAATTTTCATTCTTTCGGAAGTGATCGAGTGAACTAGCTCAATAATAGTGATAATGTTGTCTATTATCTCCCTTCCGAGGGTGAATTCGCTCTGCTCAACTGAAATTATTGAACCCATAACCTTCTTCAAACTATTTGACATTGCTTTTGCCAGAATTTTGTATACTCCGTTACATAACAAGATCGATCTAAAATCAGCATAGGAGGAGCAGACCTGTTTCTTAGGTATTAATGTTATCACCGTGTTGTTTATATCCTTTACAAACTTGTGCTTTCTTCTAGCCTCCTCCACGAATTTCCACACATCTATACCAACGAAGCTCCAACAGTTTTGAAAAAAATATATCAAAACCCCATTGGGCCCGGGAGCTTTATCTGGGTTTAATCCAAACACCGCAACCTCGACTTCCTCAACCGAAAATGGATTGTTTAGCATCTGGTTGTCGTCATCACTGATTATTCTCGGGATGCAATCCACAAACTCTGTGTCCCAACTCTTATCAGCCCCCCTTGCAGCTAACAGGTTTGTGAAGTGGCGGATTGCCTCATATTCCAACCCCGCTCTATCATTTACCACTGATCCATCCTCCAATTAAATATTGTTTATTCTGCTTTAATCCCTTCTTGCCCGTGTGGCAGCATGAAAATACTTTGTATTTGAGTCTTTGGCCTTTAACCAAGTCTCCCTAGCCTTATCTTTCCAGAATACTTCTTCCTGGGCCAGCAACTCTGAATGCCATTCTTTCAAAGCCGTTTCTTTCTTGTATTCTTTTGCGGTCATACCAAACCTGATAACATGCTCATTTAACTTTTCCAGCTCGTCTTCAACCTGTGCCTTTTCTGCAAAGATATCTTTGAATTTGGACTTGTTCCAATCCTTCAACATTGTCTTGATATAGCCGAGTCTTTTGAACAGGCGAAAGTTGGCCGAGCCCCCACAATTTATCTTATCCTTCCACCATCCCTCTAAATTTTGCATTAGACTCTCATCCCTCCACCACATTGACTCGAACTTGAAATACGCTCTAGTTGGTTTCACACTTAGTGTTAACTCCACTTGTACTAGAAAATGATCAGACACTGCTATTGGAGCAATGTTAACATTGCAATTGAGATCATCTTTCCACCATCCAACACCAAGAAAGAACTGATCCGGCCTTTCTGAAATATTTGTAAACCCCAAATGCCTGTTAGTCCATGTGTAATCACCATTTATGGGAATGCAATCCACAACAGCACAGTCTGAGACGAATTCTCTAAAATCCACCATAACCTTATTTACTTTTTGTAGCCCACCTCTTTTCTCCTTTAGATCTAATGTAGCGTTAAAATCGCCTCCCAAAATTATCATGTCGCCATCAAAATTTGTCAACTGCATCCTTATTTCGTTCCACGTTCTCAATTTCTCCTCTGTTCTTATCGGCCCATATACATTGAATAGTGGAAATCCCATCCATGTTTCCCAGCAATGAACCCAACATGACATCCAATTAGTCCATGCCTCCAGAACCCTTATGTCAACAAAGTTTGGAGCCCATAGAACACCCAAGCCCCCAGCCAGTCCAACTGAATCGGAGAAGGCCTCTTTCCACAACTTACAGTACTGCACAAACTTCCCACCATCAAGAGCATCTAGCTTAGTCTCTTGTAGTAGGATAATATCCGCTTTTAGTCTATCTAAATGATGCTTTACTAGGCATCTCTTGTCAGGGGTCGATAGGCCTCTGACATTCCATGTTAACAACTTCATTGTTGTCCAAGGGAGGCATCCGCTCCCTTGGATGTAAGGTATCCCTTAATGCTTTGAAAGCCCTTCTCGCTGGCTTCTTCTTCCCTCCGCTGCTTATTTTTCTTCCTTCCTTTGTTCTTTTTGGTTGTCCCCAGTAGATTCGCCATCGTTTGACTCAGACACCTGGGCTCAATTATATCCAAAACATCATCCTCAAAAAAATCGCCTTCCCCATCTGAATCCTTACCTTCTTCCATATTTTTCTTACTGTTGGCCACGAATGGGATGATCGCCAAGCAAGGTTCTGATTGCAAATCATTCAAGGGATCTGTAAGAACCCAACTAGTTCTCTGCTTCTATACTATTCTGTTACTAAATGCACTGTCTAAATTTGTTTTGGTGTTTTGAATAAATATATCGTTTTTTTTTGTGTTTTGAGGGTTTATTGACATAAAAAGCAAATAACATAAAACTGAAACTTATTACAATAATCTGAAAATTCTGAAACAACTGATCTACTGCTGCAATTAATCTTTATTTCTCAAAAGAATGGAACATTACGTTATTTTCAAAATAAAAAAGCAATGGCAGCAACATGGAACCTGATTTTTATTTGATTTTTGCCTTGCCTTCAACCAGAACTGAAGCATTCACTATTCATGACAGCACTGTAGCATTTTACTGTTCACGATGGCACTATTCACGGGTACTATTCACAAGTTATTATTCACGTGTCACTATTCACATGTTACTGTTCACGTGACACTATTCATGTGACAATATTCACGTGACACTATTCACGCATCACTATTCATATGACACTATTCACGATCGTACTGTAGCAACAGGTACAAACTTAATAAGCAAAGTATTAATCTTTAAATATTCTGATCTGCAATGAAACCCCTATTAATCTCTGAATCTTCCTCACAACTGCTGAAGCACAAATCAGAGTCTTCGTATGAAACTCTCTAGATACCAAATTCACTGGATATTTCACCAGTTCAAATGGAGACTCACAGAAGAAACTACGTTCTTCAATGGCAATGGCTGAAACCCTTCTCGAAGCACAAAACCTGTTTTTTCAAAATGATAGCAATAACAAATGGATACCTCATTCTTCTTTTCTCAAGCAAATATAAGCCTCCAAAAACCCTAATCGAAATTCCTCTTCAAGGCTGCGATTTATTTAATGAAATAACATTAAATAAAATCATTAACATTTAATTGAATTAAACTTAGGGAAAACTTTTAATAATTCTCCTCCAAAATAAAATACTCAATTGGCCCCATTCGATGTCTTATAAACCCATCACTTAAGTGATTTAAATATAAAGTCAATTTAACTTTATATTTAATCATTAATCATTAAACATGCTGGCATTCACTGAAATAATCATAACTCTCTCAATATTGAGAATCTGGCCAAACCGTCTGAAACTGGAGTCCAAGAAATTATTTCCCAAGTGCCTGAAAAGACATGCTAAAAATAGCAAGAATCACTCAAAGAAGACTAAACCAAACTTTTTAAGCTCAAACCAACCACTGAACTCTGAGAAAGCCAAAAACACTGAACAACCCAAACCTCCTGTGTCCAAACTGACCCCCTATCCATCTGTAATAGCCTACTAGGGTCCAATAATAGGCTAAACCACAGCTAGACTAAAGTATCTAGCTAGAAGGGGACATCACAGATTATTGCTTTTCTGATCGGGGACGAAGGTGCCCATCATTTCATCAACCGCCGGCCATCCCACATTCTTAGTGCATGCTTCATTAGCCTCCAAACCCCCAGGTGGGATCGTCTCAGATCTGGTCAAAGCGTCGGCTTTGGCATTGCTAGAAGACGTCACCTCTTTCGGCCTCCATTCCTATCGAGTCTTAACAAGGCGTCGGCATGAGGAGGTAGCATGATCTTGCCTACGACACTTCAAACAGAAAAAAATATCTTCTACTTCTACCTGCTAGATCCAATGATCCCCCTTAATGCAAAGTACGATCTCCTTCGGAATTTTTCTAACCGCTACCATCTCCAATCGCGCATAAATGCATGAGTCGCCCTCAAAGATATCCATATCAACATTAACCAGGGTGCCCAAGGATCACCCAATCTTGACCAAGCATTCCTTCGCCCAGTACTCCGTTGGTAAATTGTATAGACGGATCCATATGGACTTATCATATGGCTTGTGCTTCACTGCATTGAAATTAGGGCACTATTTTTGGATGTAAATTGGGTGTCCCTCAATCTTCCATAATCCGCCTTCTAGGGAGGCATCTCTGGCAGCCGCTGATTTGAAAACGACTGTAAAAAAACCCTTTAGCAAAAATTTAACAGTCTTTGTTTCCTTCCATCTTTCTTCAATCCGGCATATTAACTTGCTTTGATCAAATCTAGGGCTCGCTACCTTGCATATTATGGCCAGATCTTCAAGCAAATCGATTTCCTCCTGTGCTTCTTCGGACAGGTCGATTGACATAAAACTCTTGTGGCACGCTACCTTGCATTCCATCCTCAGCTTTTGCACCTCTGAGTCATTTGCTTCCTCCTTTCCATTCCTAGCGTCGCCCTTCGGAAATCGCACCCTCTGTCGTTTCTCGCTCCATTTTTTATTTTTATTTATTTTTAAATTATTGTCTATTTTCTACATTATATATAACAAAATAAATTGCAAATTTGACTACGTAAAAAACGGTATCTAAATCAACAATTAGATCATAAATGGTTAAGAGATCCTCAGCCCTATAACTATCAAGATTTAATAATGGTTTTTGATTTGCAAATAACACCAAAAGAGAATGACATAAGAGATTTTAATGTAATAAAATACTGAATATATAAATCATTCCAACCTCTAAACAAAATGGACTTAACAATTTTTATAGACCAAACAATAATTTTAATGTTTCGCTTGTTTGTTAGGCTAACATACTTGTATAACAATATTTCTAATCTTGAGAACAAATAATGTTGCATCCAACAACCCAACAATAATATGGGATTATATATGTAGAAGAATGCACTTTCGGAATAATCTTCTATACTTTGTATTGTCTTTTTTAATGTTTACTTTTTGCTTCTACTATTTGATCCAATTTCAGAAGAATTTTTTAAATTATTCCATAATTTGAGGATTGTATGAACACTAAATCCTAGAAAATGATCTCTGATTCTGCACAGCTAAATGCAAGACCATCTTCGAACATTGGTCAAAGATGTGTGCAATACAATGTTTTCAATAATTTGTACACCCATACGCATAATGAAACCTAAGAAGAGTATTGAGCAATCCTATCATATTCATAAACAAATATAATGTCACTCTTAAGATTAATACAGTTCTATTTTTATAATTAGGCTAAACGTGGCATACAGAAACCTAGATTTTCTCAAGCATTGATATGTCCAGATCAAAAGCACATCTAAGGCATCCCTTCTTATAGCTATCTTTGGCCTCATAAACATTAAAATTATTCTAAAGGTAGATTTTCTATTGCTTTTAGACAGAGATTGAAATTTGAGTAAAAAGTCTAGTAATTGAGATTCAAAAAAGAATATTTAAAAATTAGAATTTGTATTTAAAAAGCTAGTTAAGATTCAGATAAGAACAATTACAAAAGTAAAACAGTTTCTTTATGGGTAAACATTTCTTCTTAAAACTTTTACCCTTGAAAGTCAAACAATGCATATACAGACCATTGCTACTGTTGCAGCTATTGGAAGCAATTATCTAATGGCAACTTTACTTGGCTGACAAAAAAAAACTTTAGTTTCAATTTAACTTTTGCAAAAGGAAATTGCCAATTGTTGAAAAAAAGTCCTCTTTTTCTTCAGTAGCCCCATCTCATTAATTAATATAGACGGAGGACATTAAGATTCTCAAGAACATTATCTCCTCAAATCACGAAAATCCAAAAGCCCGGCATGTTCAATGCCGATTTGTAATAATACATCATTATTCAAATGTACAAAATTGATTAACAAGCAAGTCATCCGTTGTACTCATGTGAACTAATTCTTTGCCTACTGGGTATATCTTCTATGTTACTCGTGATTCTTTCCAAAACCATCTTCCCACAGTATAACAGGGTTACGCCAGCAGAGAAAAATACCAAAGGTACTCCAGCAATGCAACCACCAGGTATAAGATTCACTAGTGTCTGCAATGATGCCTATTGGAGTCAGTAACTTCCCATGAGATAAAGTGATAGCAATCATGACGTCTGCTTAACTAATGAGATTCTGCTAGAAATTCCTCTTCTGAAGCTTATTTTGGAAGCTTGAAACCTCTAATAAGATTTTACACCCTTAACTACGGCTAAAAATTACTAGGATACTATAATAAGCGTTTACCAGCATTGCTGCAGCTAGATGAATAACAGGTACAAATAGCTGGTGTAATTTCTTCTCTTCTGCATATCCATTGAATGCAATGACCATAGAGAATGTGTGGATTGTAAGAAATCCCAGAGAAATCAATGCTGTAAGACAAGGCATCAGTTATATACAAAGCATAGCCACAACACCATATATAAGTAGTGATGATAAATAAAACCTCATATAGAAAATAAAACTAAAACAGTATAACAAAAGCAAATATATTTTTGCATGCACAGACCGCCATGCCCTGAACAAAGTCCCCATAAAGATACATAAAAGACCTATCAAAATATAATAAAATTCAATCTATTCAGAATCTTGCTTCCACAATTAATGAGTTATGTGCCAGTTTGCTTCAAGTTTGAAAAAAAAATTAACAAACAAAACTAGTTAAGGAAATATTTTCATTTGAATCAACATGGAATAGCTGAAAATATGATTGTGCTCAAAACATGGAATTTCATAACATCAAATTGCAAATTAGAATATAGCTAATAAGTTAAAATTTTGAATGTGTCAAAATGTTTGGATGCAGCCTATTGGTTGATCAATTACACCAAAGAAAAAGGAAGCTACAATTATGTAAAGATGAGTATATTGTACCTCCAACCGCATGATCACTATAGGTAATGGTGGTGAATCCTAGGCTTGAGGAAGAATTACTTATTATTGTAAAAATTGTAAAATCCGCCCCTCGACCATTGCATTTTTTTTTCAATTCAATTCACAACAACTACCAACTTAACCAACCAAGCATCTTACACCTAAATTAGAAGTGCTGATTTCAAAACTTCTCCATCCACCATGGTGGCAACAAGCTCACAGTCACCACTTATATGCTTACACTCAAGAGTGTTAATCTCCCACAATTAGGGTCATCCCTAAACCCAAACCTAAACCTTGAGGGTTCATTCATGATGACCCTACCTACATATCCTCTTTCGGAAATCAAAGGCTTTGTAGTTCATACACTAGTGTAAAAGAGTTCATTCTCTCCTCTTGCATGAGATCTAAGATCTCAACTTTAAACCATGACTATTCATTAAGAGTAAGCTATCCACTTAGTCCAATAGTATAATAACAATTTGCTATCAAGTGTCGGTTCCATACCAAACATTATTGTACAAACACACAAATTCGCATAAGAGTCATATCATTTCATAATCCCAAGATCACAAGTATTGACTATCTCAAGCATACATCACATATACACAAGGTGACTAGCTCATACACATCACAAGTACAACAATGACTGGCACATATGCACATCACAAATACAAAAGTGACTAACTCATACACACATCACAAGCACAATAGTGTCTAGCTCATATATACATTACAAGTACAATAGTGACTAGCTCATACGCACATCACAAGCAGAATGGTGACTAGCTCATATGTACATCACAAGTACAACAATGACTAGCTCAAGCATACATCACCTATATCCAATGTGAACAATCCACATAGTACATCACATGTCCACATAAAGAATAATTGGTAAAGTGGAAATGGATGCAATCCATTGCATGCATCAACCCACTACCTAATTCACAATCATAAAAGCCTGTAAGCATATGTCACTTGGAAAAGGAATGTTGGTGCATCCCATACTACATCGTGGGTCCCATCCTTTTCCCAATCCACTGTCATCTGTAACGACAATCAAGCAGCCCATGCTACTTGATTTCATCACTAGCAAGGGCATCAATAACAATATACATAAAACCTAAGGCCCTTTACGCAATGAGTGATTAGCATATACATAATGAATTGCTGACATATCCACAATGGCAGACTCACACCTGTTCATAGTGCACCCCAGATAGAAATGGAATGTTGATGCATTGTGCACTACACTGTGGGTCCATCCTTTTCCCCGGTGTTCTACACCATCAAACAACTAGGAAGAGGATTTGATGTATCCCATACATACTACACCAGGGGTCCGTCCTCCATCCCAAAGATTTCCATAAGTAGTGAACCAACCTAGCTCAGTGATTCAAACTTCAATCACCTATAGGCCACCGACAACAAGTCTATCCACCTAGGAAGAAGTAGCTTTCAACATATACCACCTTGTGACCTTAGTGATATTGTCAACTATCTTCTTTACAATCTCGGGTAACACTTGGCATTGATCACCCATGTGCTACAAGTGACTACATACTAACCCTCCTGATACAACGATTAGCTCCAATTACCGTTACTCACATGCTAGGGTAACTACTCGCATAGTCGTTACCATATCATAATCAAGGTAGCCCTTGGCAACCTTCACCTTTGAGAACCAGGTGAATGCCAACTAATCCCTAATAGTAGCCCAAGCATCGATCATTGGCATGGTCCAATGACTGCCTATCATTGCTCAAATATCCAAAGGTTCACACTTGGGTCATCTCTAGCCCGAAACTTACATAACAGGGTTCACAAAATCTAGAGTATATCACAATCAACAGATTCAGGAGCCTATACATAGAGCCCTCTAGGTTTGAAGTTGAATTTCACAAACACATAAGAATCACATTGAACCAACACAAGATGACCTCTACTCAACAAATATTGACTATAAATTAGTCAAATCCATTCACTTCATTCAACTTACAATTCAAAAGCACATTATGTATTAAATAAAAATTATCATGTTTCCTTAACTCTTTCGTAAACATCTAATACCCATATCAGCCTCGAACTAAAGCCTATTGAAGAGGGAAGGTCAAACAAATTAGAAACAACCCCAAACCTTGGAGCTATCCCCCCCTAAACCCTCCCCCTACAAACTTGAGGTCACAAAGGCATCCTTCACCCAAGGACTACCTACGTACCCCCTTCCAAACGGGATCAAAGTCACACGTAGTTCTCCTTATGTGGTCTCTCTCAATGATCATACACCTAGGTTCCCATTCCTGAGAAAATACCATTACTCAAAGGGGGTGAAGTATAGTAAATACTATAGAAAGAAAACCTTGCCAATTTTATAGACTAATAACAAACCCCAATTTCCTGGGTTACTATTTTGTACCCAATAGGGTTCCTTTTACTAATTGTCAACGATTAATAATGCTTAACAATATGTAGGGAAGGCCAACCCTATTTCCAACTTCGAAAACCTATACCATGACACTTTCATCCAAGGATGTTGAGATCTCAATCAAACCTCACCACCCTTATTGTTCCTAATTCAACATGAACATCCCAAAATATCCTACAGGTATCTCCATGACAGAGGTTAGGTTGATTTCTTAAAAAAGAAAAAAAAATTGTTTGCACAAACCATACTTATCACTAGGCCAAGACACTGCCATAGTGGATACATAAACATCAAGTTATATTATTGTAATCATAATTACCATATCCAGAAGTTATATTTAATGCAAGGCCACGTTGATTTTATTTGGCTAGCTCACAAGAATAAACAATACCCTTGGGTGCAACATTATAGGGTTGGAGTCCCTTACTACTTTAATTAAGCATACCTAGGTACAAGATTGTTAAGCAATCTTGATTCCATGTGAGAATAGGACATTAATAAAGTATATATGTCCCTATAGAGCAGTAGTCAAATATCATTATCCATAACTCCAAACTACTTGATGACCCTATAGCCTATAGATTATCAACTACAAACTTGCTTTAGGCATAATCAATGGCAAGGTCATACTTAAGTTAGTTGATGACCCTATAGCCTATAGATTATCATGTCACAATGTCCTCCCAATAATATAATTAATACTAACATTATTAATCTTTTGATTTCAATAATGTCTCCCCTCAATTATTAACACTTGACAATAGGCAAGAAAACATTTAACTAAGCTCACAATATGGTGAACCTATAAAGAGGAACTTCCTACAAGGACATCGAGATCTCAACTTGACCTCCCACTGATATTAATCCTAATTCAATGCAAGCATCCCAAAATCCTTGCAATTACCTATCAAGGATATTGTGCAACATTAGGTACCCTAATGACAATAACATAGATTTTATAACATAGAATTCTATTTAGAATTAGAATGTGATAGCATACAACGTGATTTGGTAATCTCAGATATTACAAGTGTATTGGCTCTTGATATCTTGAACCACTATATTTTACTAATGAGAAACCCCTTAAAAAAAATTGTATGAGGATAACCCAATAGAATAAGTATTATATCTCATATTCTTATGACTATTGCTAATAATCATGGTAATGGACTATTATTGTAGTCCTTCGGACTGTCTTCTTCAAGACAAATACACCATACAACTGCAGTGCCTTATTCAGCCATAAGGAAGAATTCTTCTCTAGTACTCAACAATAGTGGAAATATAAACAAGGTTGTTTTGTTCATATTGCTGAAATTCTATGTCACCAAGATAATTCAACAATTAAAAATGCATAAAAAATTTTGGAACAATGCTTGAGGGGTTTGTTTTAGACTATATATTGCTTTGATCAATCTTTTTTCTTAAAACAATATTTCCATAGAGGATGTTTGGAAAAACCAACACAATAAGGTATAGTTTTATACTTGCAGCCTTGTCTATTGTTGAAAATACATTTCTTTGACCTCTCCCTTTCATATTGTGTGTTTTCTTTTTCTTTTACTTTTTTAGCTATAAACTTGGCTATTAAATAAATATCAAAATAAAATGCGGCATGACATTTCTCAGGACCCACTTTGCCATTTAAGGAAGCACTGTAATGAAACAAGACAAAGGTTTATCATGGTTGCTTCATCATAATTTAATCTAAAGACCATTACAAAGTTTCTCTTGATTATTGCAAAGTTATATTTGCAGCTATTTCAACTACCATGATGAAATTCTTGATTAGAGACCAACATGAATGAGCTACATAGATACCCTTTAAACATTGTAGTCAAACTATTCTATAACAAAGTGGAATATTTGCAAGCCAATTTACATAATGAATAAAAAATGAGAATCAAGTGGTAGTGTATAAATAAAATAAACTACTTAGCTTTGTCGAATAATTATCTTGCATATATCACACCAATAAATCCACAGGTATCCCCAATTCCTTCAAATCTGTCTTCCATCTCTAACAATCGAACTCCAGCACAAGCAAAGGATGTTATCAAGGGTCGTGGAGTCTGGCTTTTATGCCAACCAATCCTTGGTGATGAGGATGTGATTGAAATATCCCCTTACATTTTTTTTCAATTTTTTCACAACTACTTCATTCATTAGCGTTAGCAAATCCAAATAATCGGCTGAAAGGAACCCTTTCACTTTCTGATCACCCAGATCCCAATGTGGGCAAGGTGAGAGCATACGGTAGAAAGGGGGTCATTAGGTTGTAAAACTGAAAAACTACTAGAAAGTACAATGAGAGACGGCTCAACCGATCAAAATGTAATTCAGATGCAAAATCAACCACTTATTCAGCGGGAGTGTAAAGATGGCTCAGCCGATCAGCATGAAATGAAAATGCAAACACGACCATTTATTCAATGGGAGTGAAATTACAAGAAAAGCAAATGTTTGGGCGGCTAGCTGACCCCTTCCGCTTTTCAGCGGGCAATACAAGAAAGTAAAAGATGGCGAGGCCAATCTCTTCCACTAAAAGTGGGAAAACAAAATGTAAATTGCCGAAATATAAGGAGCTGATCAGTACTACTGATTTCAGCGTTACAATATGAGATATAATCTGCAAATACAACGAGATATAAATATCTAAAGCACTCCAAAATGTCAGGAAATGAACTCCAAACAAGTACAAGCTAACCAGCATGAGAAATATGACCAAAATGACTGAAATATCAGGTATGATATAAAATTGCAGAAAACTGAAACACCAAACCAGCAAGTACACATTTCACCTTTATGCTCGTAACTTTGCCAATACTCCTCCGAATGATGTCAAACCAAGTGCAAATGAAGCATATGAGAAGGGCGACCAAGAACCAACCAAGAAACAGCATCAAACAACCCCAAAATATTTTGCACGCTTCCCAAGGAAAATCTGGAAATGAACAACATCCAAGGCTAGGGTGACCAGCTCTAGAAAAATAAAGACTTCACCAAAAATTCTGAAAACTTGTGGAAAGGGGCATCCAAGGTAGGAGAAAAGATATCTTCAATACCCAGAACGATAGAAAAATCGCCGAAGGAGTTGTGAATGAAAACGTGCTACAACCATGTTCGAACCAGCAACACCAAAATGTGAAATATCAATCAAACAACCAATCTTGAAGCTCAATCTGCAACCTCTAGATGAAGAAGGAGTCTCAAACCAGCTAGATACTATCTCTCAAGTACGAAACTGATATAAGCTAGGAGGTATGTGTTCCTCGAAGCAAGGGTTCTAAAATAATTTCAGCAACATTTTGTTACAATAAGCAATGGATAATCAAAAGAGAAGGCAAGACCTCTTATTTATAACTTTTCTCAACTCCAATTCAAATCTTCTTTTCCCTCCAAATAGGGTGCCCAAATGAGATTCACATTCACTCCTTAATTTGCATTTGCATTTCATCTTTTGATGCCTTGACCAAGGTGTCCAAAGCATTTGAGAGAAATAACTTAATAACAATGCAAATACACACTTAAGTGAAATAACTTTATAACTCACAAATATCTCCCAAACTAGGCGTCCATTTTGCCTAAGTCAATATTTCACTTAAAATATTATATTTCACCAAATAAGGCGTCCAAAATGACTTAAGTAATAAACTTAATTAAAATCAGTTATCTCTCCAAAAGTGGCATCCCATTTAGTCTTAGTAAAATATTTAATTTTAAACATTATAATATCCAACTAAGGCATCCAATTTGAAAATCATTTAAGCCATGACCTGCCAAAGCAAGCTCCAAGAATGTTGGAGACCAAACTGCCAATACTGCTCTGCCAAAATTAGACATTGCACTGAACTGTTGAACTACTGCTAAAAATAGCATTGCCAAAAATAGCACTTACTAAAAATAGCATACTGCTAAAAATAGTAAGTGACTTCAAATGCATTTTAAGCACAAACTAGGCAACCATCGTAACTTACTAAAAATAGTAAGTCCGGAAAAGTTACCTGATGCAGATGCATGTCATACCGCTGCGAAGCTCTCTGAAAACCTAGAAATAATCCAACAACCAATTTGCAAAACTCCAACATGCAAACCCCTGAATCTACGAAAGAAACCTCCAAGCAGTTGGAAACCCTAATTTTGCCTTTGACTAGCCTACGAGCATCCGAGAATAGGCTAACAGTCACTGGAAAGCATAGGGCTAAAAATGGGGACATTACAGTGATATACTTGCAAGTTGCTTCAACACCATGCCCAATTTGCAGAATGCCTTCCCCAAACTCATCACAACTCCACATGCCTCTTCTTTCTACTCACATTCTCTAGGTTTTATGGAGCAATGACCTCTAGAGTATGGTGTTCAATAACTTAGGCACATGGAAATTTTGTTGCAAACCAGCCATGCCATAATTCACGTCAAACACAACCACACTCAGCACTTCAACCCCCTCCATCAACCACACCTTGCTCAAGTTAGCCCCCCTCCTCCCTTTCCAACTATGTTCGTCCCCCTTATGCTCATGTTTTTCATGGTATTGCTTTGTATTTTCTCCCTCTATTACTCACATTCTGAAGGTTTCTTTGTCCAAAACTGCACATGTGCCTCCAAATAAAGGGGTTGCAGGAGTTTAAAGATTGGAAGATGCCTCTTTTCCACACAACTTGCATAATTCCACCATCCATGGACAGGGATGCCATGCTCATTAGTGGCACAGCCCCTTCTTAGTCAAGACTGTGCCATACTCAATCAAGCGAATTGTCTCCCTGTCCTATTCTTGTCTCAAAAGTCATTTGATTTTTCTCTATTTTCTTTTTCTTTTATCTCTCTACTCCTTGAGTAGCAGGATGGGACAAAAATGACTTAACAATCTCTAAACCAAAATGCTCAAGAGTAAATATGAGGTGTTGAAATAACTTCCAAGTTAAGATTTTTAATTGAATACTCTAGAATTTAACTATAGCAAATCTTAAAGGTTGTGCCTTAAGATTACTTCACCAAAGACCTGTGGGTCCAGACCTGCTGGATTACTCACAGGTTTATCAATGAAACTCACCAAGTTTTACAGTTGGGGCTTGTCAGGTTTTTTCATGTCGCAGAACACCCTTTTTGGTTTTTTCATCAATTTTTTGTCTTCAACAAGGTGCATTCTTAGGGGATTGAAATGATTGTCAGCTGATTGGGAGTACAATTTCAAAGGATTTATTGATGGTTGGTTGAAGCAATATAATTATGAAAATGGCATGCACCATGAAGGTCCATCTGGCCTCAAAGGCCTAAATTTTGACCTAGTGGCAGGGGCTCTGCCCCTTGACCAAGCCTTGTAGAAGTAACAAGGGCCTTGCCTTTCAATGCCAATGGGGATTCCCGTTCCTAGATGTTCACTCTAATTTTAAAAGTAAAACATAAAAAATTGTTTTGGGCTGTGTCAAAAAGGAAACACAGAGCTTTACTGTTTATTTGGATTGAACTAAAAAAAAATGCAGTTTACCCTATTTTTATGGATTGTTCAGTACTTTGTCTTTCAATTAAATCCTATGTAATTGAATTCCATTTATACTTTTGGTTTACCAAGTCAATCCCAATTACAAGTAATGATCTATGATCAAAATAGACTTCCATATTCTCTAAATTCATTCTTTGAGCTTCTCATGCATTAATTTCTTTTTTTATGTGTATTGGCTGAGTTTTTGCAAAGTCTGAGTCAAAATTTTAGGCCACTAAATCTGTGTGAAATCAGAAATTTCCTACTATGGTAAATACACAAGCAGCAAAAACCAATTTACAGAAGTAAAACACCTTCCATAAATTATGAACATGGGGTTTTCAAAGTCTATGCGAATGAGTAAAAAGTTTCTGGTAAAACTGCAAAATCTTTTGGTAATTACAAGAGGATTGCAAGATTATTACAATATATAGTTGTTATGACTAAGTGTTGTACATATTGCAAATCCTAAGAACAATGTAATTATTTAATAATTGTAATTGGTGTATTTGGGGACCATCATGGAATGAGGTGCCACCCTTTGGAAAAATCCATGAGATCCCTTGGATGACACACTATGCCACTTGTATTATGAGAGTGTAGTAGAATATTTAAGATGAGGGTTACATAGTGGACTAGGAGGAGCATCTTTGGCCAATTATTTATAGTCGTGTGTAAGAGGGTTGTAAGTGTAATTAGTGCTCCAATGTGGAGCACTTGGGAGTTGCATATGACCCTCTTGGTCATTGAAGTCAAAAGTCTTTATGGAGAGTTCCCTTCTATTTCAAAAGGAGTTACGCTAAGAGAGGGGAGTTGCTATGGTTTTGAGCCCATAGTTTTGGAAAACCATTGATGATTTTTTGGATCTCCTTGGTCTATATATTGGAGGCTTGGAGAGGGGGGTTGTATGAGAATTTTTTAGTAAGGATGTGTCAAATTGACCCCAAAGGATAGAGTTGACAATGTAATGTCCCCCTTTTTTATCCAAACAACATCGTTGGAAACTCCAAATTTCTTGAAGAGTGTCAACTTCCTCATAAGGAAATTCTGACAGCGACAACAAGTTCTTGGAGCCAAGATGTGCACAACAGCACTTTCCGTATGTGAATCCCGACATTATAGGAGCACTCCACACTTGTTGGAGAAGTTCGTCATCTAGAGAACGCCAACTTTTATATAAACTAATATGCTATGCATTTAAGGTATTGGTGTTGTGGTCAGAGTTCATCTTTTGAGCTATTTTAATATTTTTCGGAACTTTGGCAGTTGTGTAGAAAATAATTAAAATTATTAAATGTTTAAAAATTAAAGTTGTTGAAAAAGTCAAATTAGATGACGACTTATATTTAATTATTTAAAAAGGTGTTTTAAGTGTGCAAATAAAGTGTCACTAAGCTCAAAGTGCTAAAAAGTGGTCATAAAGACACTCTATATTATTTTATTAAGAAAATTTGCTTTTTCGAAAAAACAAGAAAGCAAAACAACTTTTTTCGAAAAGTAATAAAAAAGAAAAAAATATTATTAAGAAAATACAATTAATAAGCAAAAAAGTTTTTTTGAAAAAGCAGCAAAAAAGGAAAAAAAAAACACTTTTTCCTAAAATAGTTTTTATAAAAGGAGGTTGGGTCTTGAAAGAAGGGCTACTGATTATTCATTTTTCTTTAGTGAAAAAACATGATTCTCTCTATTTTCCTAAGGATGAGAACCCTTTGGTGAATCCAGTTTCGAGGACAATAACCCTCCTAGTTGGCTGAGTGATTTCATCCAAAAATCACCATTGTGTTAAATGCTAAGCTTTTCCAAATTTTTATCAATAATAGATATTTTTTATGTGTTTTGAAAAATTTGGATATGCAAGTTTATTGATGTTTGCTGTCCCAATTCTAGCTTGAATTTAGAAGTGATTTTTGGAGCTTTGAGAGGGCCGTACTTCCTTATTCCATTCTATAATGTTTGCTGCAGCAATAATCTGAATCATTCCGGAGAGATTTTCTTTGCAAATTGGGCTAAACAGCAATGTTGTTGTTATCCTACAGTTAAATGGTGGTTAAACAATGATTTGGGGTATTAAGTATGGTGGATCGAAGGCATTTTTCAGACCAAAAGTCTGATATTACAGTTCTAAGTAATGTTCAGTGAGTATGGAGGTCTACAATCAGCATTCTACATCATACTTCAGCCCTCTTTGGCAATGCACTTCAGTTTATTGAGTCCACATGAATGGTATAACATCAACCTATGATTTTACAGACTAACTTATGTATATGCAACAGTGTGTTCATTATTTAGCATGTGCAGCTAGTTTCCCTTATCATTATCATTCTTAGTTGTACTTAGCGCATTCCATGCTCATATTATTGTAACTCTTGATGGTAGTACTACCAAAGAGTTGTGCATTTCATGTTCAAGATATTGTAAATTGGATGGTATACCGATGGTTAATGCATTTATTATTGAAGGTCTTGGTCAGTTTCACCACTAGACCCCCTTTGCATTTCAAGCCCATTTTGGCATTGATCAAATCCACATGGAATCAGCCATTTTGGCTTGATCCAACTACGTTGTAATCTGCCAGTAGCTTTTCATTCTCTATGCATGTGTGTCCGCCGAAGAGGTGTTGATTTGGGTCAGCTCTATCGCCTACATGCTCTAGTCAACTTGCCACCTTTACATTTAGCAGTGCATTCATCTAGATAGAGTGAGTGTTGTCCAAAACATCGTATGCTCTCAACTTGCTCACATTGGGAACTTGGTGATCAGAAAGTGCATGGACTTGTATTTGCATTTTCTATTTTGAAAAATAAAATAAAAAATGGTGTGGAGTTATTACAAAGGATCTTGATTGATAGTGTTGATACTTATTGTATTGTAACCTTGTTAATTTGATTAATATTATTTGAGTGTGTTATTGATGTTGGGTATTTTCGATAAGGATTTCCAAGGGTAAAATTGTCTCATATGTTGTTATGTTGCTGAAATTTGTCTCGTTCTTGTACTTAATTGCTTTGTTTATCTCATAGGATTATAGTAGGTTCCTTTCATTTGGTAGAAAAGATTCTTTAGGTCTGAGGGAAGAGAGGGCATTTTCACCCTATTATTATTCTTTATTTGAGTGGAAGTTCTACACAGATGGATCTTGTTTTCAAGTAAAGAAATGGTTGGCACTTCCAAAATGGAGATTGAGAAGTTTAGTGACACAAACTTTAAGCTTTGGAAGCTTAAGATAGAGGACCTATTGGTGGAGAATGATCAATGGATCGCAATGACTAGTTTAATTCCTAACAGTATGGATGAAGATGAGTATGCCAAACTTGACAAAAGGCCAAATCTAGATTAGATTGTGCCTTTTAGATTCAATGCTCCTCAATGTCTCGAGTAAAGAATCAACTAAGAAGTCATGGGACAAGATAGCTGCTATGCATCAAACAAAATCTTCTATTAACAAATTGTTCCTGCAAAAGTAATCTTTGAGAATGGAAGATAGAGATTCAGTAATTAAGCACTTGAATGTATTCAACACTATTATCAGTCAATTAGCATGCATAGATGTGAAAATGAACGAGGAAGATTAGTGTAGAACCTTACCATGTTCCCTACCAGATTCATGTGACAACCTTGTGATTATCATAAGTAGGACTACATCTAAGTTGTGCATTGAGGAGGTACGTGGAACCTTACTATCTAAAAATATGGGGTGGAAATCCAAGGAATTTACTAAAGATACTCTAGTTGTTAACAATTGTTCAAAGACTAGAAAGAACAATAAGGCAAAAAATCCAAGTCAAAGGCTAGACCCAAGTCCCTTGGAAAGTCAAAGGTTAAATCTTGGAATTGAAACAAAACTAGTCACATCAAGAAGAATTGCAAGGAGAAGGCAAAGGAAGAGTTGGATGATGAATCAGATTCAAGATCCTCAAATGAGGTTTTTGTTGTAGCTATTGCTACACATGCACGTGGGGATGCATGGATGATTGACTCTAGAGCAATGAAGATGGAAGAATCTACTTGAGAGACAATATATTTCTCAAATTGTTAGTCATGGAAGAGTCAAGCTTGTGTTTGGAGATGGATAGACCAAGTCTCTATCTGGTGTGCTGCACATCCTTGATTTGACGAGGAACTTGTTGTCTGTATGTAAGATGGATGATTTGGGTTTGCATGCAACTTTCACTAAGGATAGTTATTAAAAGGTTAGAAGATCCTTAGTATTAGCTAAAGGTTTTCACATTGGAACTCTATTTTGACTTGATTCCACATGACTCCTCACATAGAGTGATTTTCTAATTTTGAGTAGTGATGGTGGAAAAAACTACTTGAGAAAATATATTTCTCATTGGAACTCTATTTTGACTTGATGCTTGTACTTTTGTTAAGGGTAACAATATTGAGGTTCTTTTTTTTTGAGAACCATAAACTACCTACTAAAGGTACTATGTTGTGAAATAAAAGCATGGGTCACATTGGTGAGAAAAGTCTTAGGACCTTGAAATCTATGAATATTGCCAAGGGGCTTGTCAATTGTTCCTTCGATTTTAACTATTGCGAATAGCATGCATAAAGAAAGAAAATCATGTTTGTTTTTATCCAATCTCTACTAGATCTAATGGAATTTTAGATATAATTCATAGTGATGCATTTGGGCCTGTAAATGTACCTTCACTAGAAAAATCCATTTGTTATGTATCATTTATCAATGTCTTCTGCAAGGTGTTTTTCGGTAGACAAAAATCAAATGTCTTTAGTACATTTAGAGAGTTAAGGCTCTTGTGAAGAATTAGACTAAGAAGAAGATCAAGATCTTGAGAATAAACAATGGAGAGTTTTGTCTTGCAAAGATTGAAAGATTTTTTAAGGACACTGGCATTGCTAGACAAACAACTCCATAACCCCTCTCAACAAAATAGAGCTACAAAAGAATGAACAAGAAATTGATGCAAAAGACTAGGAGTATGCTTAGTGGAGCTGATTTGGATCAAACATACTAAGAAAAGTTGTAAGCATAACTTGTCTAATTACCAAATATCCTACTTCAACACTTGTTGACAACACCCTTGAGGAGGTGTGGACAGGCAAGAAGCCTCCTTACAACATCTCAAAGTTTTCAATTGTGAGGCATATGTACATGTTCAAAGGAGAAGTCCAAGTTGGACCTCAAAGTAAAGAAGAGTATATTTGTGAATTACAATGATGGAGTCAATGGATACAACTTTGGAACCTTAGGATAAAGAAAACTGTACAATCAGAATGTGATCTTCAAATTGGTCAAGCCTTCTCCTAAGTCTTTGTAGCCTAGAGATGAAGAAAAGATAGTGGTGTAGCTTGAACCCAAGACCAAAACTAATGCACTAAGATTGAACCAAAATTTCAAGATGAAATTAATAAAGATTTTGATTCGAACAATAAAAAAGAAATTTGAGAATGAAGAATAAACTCATACACCACCCTTGAGGAGATCCACTTGGCAAAAGAAGCAACTAGAAAGGTATTACCCATGTCATTTTTGTTATATTTTTGCTTTGTCTACTCATGATGATGAACCTAGAACTATGAGGAAGCAATTGAGTCTAACGAAAAGAAGTCCTCAAAAAAGGTCATGAACAAAGAGATGACTACTTTAGAGGAGATCAGAACATGGGACTTGGCACAATTTCTTATGAGTAGAAAACCTCTTTGCTGCCAATGGATTTTCAAGTAGAAATTTAGTTTTGAAGGCAAAATTGAGAAGTACAAGGCAAGGTTGGTTGTTGAAGGTTGAACAAATAGATTTTAGAATAGCTTTTTTGCATTGGGAATTGGATATCTACATGACAACCAAAGCACTTCATAGTAAATAGCAAGGACATGATTTGCAAATAGAAAATTCCATTCATGGCCTCAAACAATCCCCTTGGATGCTGTATCAGAAATTTGATTCATGTGTTTTGAAATTGGGATTTGTGAGCTAAATTTGATCACCGTGTTTATCATAAGAAAATAGGTGATCAATTTATTGTTATCATTTTATATGTTGATGACATGTTAATCAATAACAGTAAGTTATGATTAGGGTTCTAAAAGTTTAGCTTAGCAACTAGAATATCCTTCCACAAACATCCTTCCTTTGTACTTTTCAACTTTGCCCACAAAACTGAATTTCTTTTTGAAGACCCCCATTTACAACCAATAGGGTTCCTTCCTTTCAGCAACTGAACCAAGTCCAATGTATAGTTCTTTTTTAACATTGCCATCTCATCATCCATAGCCAATTTCTAGGATCCGCTATCATTCATCTCTGTTGCCTCCTTCATAGTTCTAGGTTCATCAATGTTAGTAGACAAAGCAAAAATACATATGAAAACAAGTGGGTTATACGTCATTTCCGTTATGACTTGAATAATGTTTACGATGCCCCACTTCCTTAATGCCCATCATGACGTAAAAGTAAAACTAGTTTGTTTTACACTTCAAATGCTTTAGAAGTCACTTTTAGGGTTAGGGATTTATTTTGGTCCATCATAGTCAAAGTCAAATGCCAAAAAAATTATTAAAAAGCAAAAAAAAAAAAGTCTTCAAAACGGGACAGGTTTACTCCAAGTTCATTGTGTTTCTGCTGGGTTATGTCTAGGTTCGTCCAGGACAAGCCCATAGTCAACATCCCGCCCTTTGTCTAAATCTACAGCCAGATTGACTTGAATCACGAGTTGGGTTCAAACTAAACCCAGATTCAGGTTTCTAGACCAGCCAACTAGCAACATAGTCTGATACTAATAAACCCTCTAATGAAAACTGAAAACCTAATGGCCATTGGGAAAACACCAAACAATCTTGTTAACTTGAATCCCTGAAAAAAAAAATCATTCTGCTGATTTTCCACCCCAAACCCCTAGCTGTCTTTCATAACCCAGCAATCTAACATTTGAAAACCTAGAGTGTTAGCACAACTTACCTTGGCTAAAAATTTGTTTTTGAAACTCTAGGTGCCACATAAATCATAAAAAATCCCACAAACCCTAAGCATCTTGCACAACAGTGTTGGATATTTGCAAACTGCTAAAAAAACCTTCAGTGGAGTCCAAACACCTACAATCTGATAGTTGAGAGCCTAGGGCATCCAGATATGCTGCTGTTTGTGGCTTTGAATGACTGAACATTTGATGAAACCTGTGAAACCTGCAACAAGACTGCTGAAAATGATTGAAAGCACTGAAAACTGAGTATCAGCTGCTGTTAAAACCCTTGGAAACAACTAAAAATCAACCTTTGACTCCTTGGAAATCAATGTTGTCCCTTGGTCTGAGAATCATCAAAACCTGTTGAACATCATTTCTATGGCACACAAAACTGTTGAAAATCTGTTAATAAAACTTGAGAAGCCTGTTGCAATAATTGAAGATACTTCTGTCAACCTTTCTTGCAACACTTGCTGATTTCTTCTGCATAAAACTTGTCTCTTTCCCTTCTCAAGTGCACTACAACACTAGATGTTCCTTTTTTCAATTTTGTATTTTTTTAATGTTGACCCTCCTTTGTAGAGGTGCACTTCTCCTATTAATGGCCCGTTATAATTCTAACTTTTTTTTGTTGTCTCATTTTGAAAACAAAAAAATAAAAATAACATGCTCCTTCATATGGTTCGTAATTGTAGTCTTGATGCAATTTTTTGTGATTTTAAGTTGTCTTGGACCTCCCTTCATATGAGTGTGCACCTCACCATAGATTGTCCCTTTTTCAATTAAAATTTTTTAGATCATCCTTCACATGAGCACATGCATTTCCACTTATGCACCACTTTTCTGTTCCAAACTTTTAACTTTTGGTACATCCCTTGTTCAAGTATGTGCTACACCATCAACTGTGCCATTTTTTCACTTCAGATAAATTTGGCCTTACAGTGTAATGGCATATTTCTCTAGTTTTAAGTGTCCATTTTTCACATTTGTCACTTCCTGGAATGCCCTTTTTATTGGCATATGCTATGGATCTAGATGTCCCATGTTTAACTTAAACACTAATTTTGGTGCACTCTTTATATTGGCATGCACCTCACCAATGGATGTCCAAAATTTTGCAATTTAACACTTGAAAATGTCCTTGCTTTGCTCAAGCATTCTCCATTATAGTGGATGTCAAAAATCCTTACTTATCCTTTTGACCATGTGGAGACTCTTTGTTCAAGCATGCAACAAGGGTTTAAATGCACCAATCTTTTGAAATGTTTCACTCTATTTGGGACACTCAGTGCATTGCCACATGCAACACACTACGGCATCCATTTTCCCATTGCTTAACCATGATTGGCCTCTCTTTTGCATTTCAGCTCTGCTTTGCCTCTCATTTGATGTGTTGGAAAGCAATTCCCACTACCCATGTATTGACATTGATCAAAGCTGGAGAATATTGACATTCACAAACATAGAAAACAAAGCCTCTATGAAGAATCATTAAGAAAGAAAGACTTACATTCGACTAAAATGACTCCATACGAATTTTTTCATATGCATACAACACAACACAAAAATGTAGTAATTTTTTCCCAAGATAACTCCGTTCCTAAGCATATTTGCAACTCAATCTACCGACCCTCCAAAACCATGAATCGAGTTGCAATTGACAAGAAATCAAGATTAATTACTGCAAGATAACATTTTACATAATTTTCATCTTGAAACAGAAAAGCTACAAAATATTATAAACAATTCAGAAAATTTGTCGACCACAAACTAAAATAGGAGAGTTCTAATGTTTTGGCTTGGCTTGGTCTACATGTCCTTAGTAGTGTCATTCTCTTGTCCTTGTCACCCTTGTTTCAAACTACACTTTAACATAGTAGATCTCCAAATTTACTAAGAATCCTTTCAAGTTTTTTCTTGCCTTCAAGCAGTGTTTTCTTTTTTTTTGGCTACCAACCTTAGTGGCCCAGCAGTTGTTGCTCAGGTCACTAACTTGGACACGCAAGACAATGGCATCAAAACTCCCTCACAAGTTCATACCAAAAGTAGTTCACAAGCTAAATCACCTATCCCTGATGTTGTTTTCTCTTTTCAAGATTTTGACAATGCATGTGAATGGCTTGAAAACTTTACTCTTGTCAGATATTTTGTGGATAGAATCCCTTCTACGAGCATGCTAAAGAGCTAGATCGATTCCACCTAGTCACTCATGGATTTTGCATGCAAACTGTCCAAAACTTTAAAAAGGGTTTCGTTTTTTTTCATTTCTCAGATGTCAAGTTTGTTAAGGCTATTTTAGCATGGCCCCTAGTATATTAGCAACTCTTTGCTACTCTTTTCCGATTGGATTCAAGACTTTGTTGTCTTAGAGGAGCATGCCCTCCAAGTCCCTATTTGGATTGAGTTCCCTGGCCTTCCTTTGCCTATATGGCCATTTCTTGACAGCATTGCCGCCACTTTAGGGCATGTTATTCATGTTGAACAAGAACAGTTATTTTTCTACCAGCCCATAGAAAAGGTTTGGTGTTGAGATTGATCTATCTAAGGACCTCAAGGACTCCATTGAAATCCAAATAGGAGACCAACACCTCTCCCAAAGGATCTCATGCCAATCCTTTAACCATAAAATCAGGAATTGCCTTTTGGTAACCAACACCTCAAGCCAACTACAAAGCTTATTGGGGATTCTCCTCCTCTCAAAAAAGAGAATGGTTGGAGCACATTAGGTAATAGAAAGAATAATTGTCATAATGGAGTGAAAGGCCCTGACCATAGTGGTCCTCAACAATTGGCCCTTGAGCCACAAGTTTCAAGGCCTAACCACAAGATGGAGGTTGTAATTACACAGTTCATTGGCGAGACTTCCTAGGAGACAAGGAAGCCTCAATTCAATAGAATATACTACTTGCTAGTGTTCTTTCATCTTATGCAACTACTCAACTAATTTCTCCTCCAATTTCTCCTTGAACGAATGCTAGACATTCACACAATCTAGATTGTGATGTAGAGATTGGCAAGTTTATGTTGAATAAGCATTGGTCTCATTGGTTGCTTTTTCCTATCCAATTGCCATGCTTACGAGTCATTCAAACAACATACAGAGGACTTTTTGAAGAACTACAGGCTCTTGAGAAGCTTGATAGCAATGATATGCCGATTGACTGCCACCTTCCATCAATTTTCTTTCATGGAATGTTTGAGGTCTATCAAACCTCAAAAGAAAATACATCATGTGGGACACTTGACAATGATTTCTTGACCTCAATATTCTCTAATTGCAAGAGTTAAAATCTCAAGCTTTTTGCTTTTTGCAATTTGTCGTGTCATATGCCCAACATTTTACTTTTTTCATAGTGAACATAAACCAAGCTGAGGTGGAGTTGTCGCTTTCATTTCTTCTAGGTGGCAACAACATTTAGTTGATCAAGTTGTGACCCCATTTTTATGTGTTATGGGCCTTCTCTAATGTTATAATCACTCTTTAGGGTTATCAACATTTATGCTTCTAATGACATCATTGAAAGATCTAATCTCTAACATTGAATTTGTCATAGCCCCGAAATTTGAAATACAAATAGATTAATAAATTAAAAAAATATAAATATAAATATCAAAGGTGGCTGCCTCTGCTTGGAGGTAGATTAGTTGCTATTATTGGAGTTCCATGAATTGATGATAAGGGCATTGAACAACAATTGGTGGTGGAGCTTGGGTGGTGGTGGAGCCTCAGTGTAAGAACCCTAGTTCTCCCCAACTGAATTTCTGACTTCTGAATGAAACCTCTGAATTTGTGTTTTGATTTTGTTTTTGGGTTTTATGTTTTTTTTTTGTGTTTTTGATATTAGATGCAATAATTATAGATGCAAAGTAAAAATGCACAACGAGAGAATGTAAAAGCAACTACTAAATGAATATGCTGCAAAGAGATATCTTTATTGGATTTTATGAAAAGGCCTTTTCAACCAAATGCATACCCGGAAATGAAGTAAGATTATTATATCAGAAATCTGGATTGCTGACAGCAATAAATATGCCTGGTAAAATGCTCAATCTGCTGCATACAATAGTTTCTCCACCCTTAAAACAAATGAGAACACCTTCCACAGCTTGGATGCCAATAAAGATGAATGAAAATGCATAAAAAGCAAGGCAACTTGACCTTGACTTCACACGCCTAGGGCAGGAGATGGTATGGCTGCCATGAAGGAGACTATACGGCCCTTGGAAAGTGTGCCAGTGATTACAAAATGCAGCCCTTATTATGTTTGCCTTTCACAATGAAAAATCTGCCTGAAACCCTTGATGAAAACTCCTCAAATTTGTACAAAGTTGACCTCTGGATGAAGCCAATCTAATAAGCAATCTTCAGCTGATGTTGCACAACCTCAGAAAGCAAGAACAATGAAGAATGCACGTTCTCCAATGCCTGAAAGCTCTGGAAATGCAGAAACCCTTGGTTTCTCTCCTCCAATGCCAAAGATATCATAAAAGATAAATTATCAAATGCTCAAGAGATGATTCAATTTCTTCTTTGGATCCTATATATATTTCTCAAGATGGTCGATCCCTAATTTACCTTTTTCCAAACATTTAAAATATTATAAAGTTTGCACTTTAGCTTAATTTAATATTCACCTCAAAGTTGGCACCCAATTTAATAATCATTAATGCCCCCCTTTTAATGTCTCATGGCCCCTTAAGACATAACGTGCAATTATAACTTTATAATATAACTTAATAATAATTAAACATTATAACTCATGCAATACACCTTATTTCAACTTGCCAACTGAGTTATGGGATCAACACTGCAATCACATCACGTCCAAGTGCCCTCCTATAAATAGTAACTCTAGACTCCCTGTGAGAATGACTTACTATAAATAGTAAGTATGCAAACTGAGCCCCCCAATCCTCTACGAAGGCCAACTCTGAACCCAACAAAGCTTTGGAGAAGAATAATACCATCAACTAACCAAGTTTTTGCCTCAAACAACCCTCTATTCACACCCATTAGCCTACGAGGGTCAAAATGATAGGCTAATCCTACTGATAACTGATGTCTAGCTAGAAGGGGACATTACACTCAGTTGGTGGGATCAAAGCCCCACCCTAAGGCAAATATGGGCGGTGGGGTCTCGACGGACCCCACTGACCATATTCTATGTCATGTCCCCGAAATTGTAAATATGAGAATAACCAAACATTGAAATAACTAAAATAAATAACCAAATACATATTAAAAATATAAATATAAAACATTAACGTTAATATTATAATTATGATACTGTCATATTCCCCCCAAGATGGTAACACAAAAAGATAAAGATAATAAAGATATTGATAATTTATTGCTATCTCACTTTAATATGAAATATTAAAAATACAAATAAATAAACATCAAAAATAAAATAATAGTTATAATCTAAACTGTCATTATAAAGATAATATTACAATTATGAGTGTTATTACCAAAATAAACATAATTCTCAAATAAGACATTACATTAATTCTAACCAAAAATTATATTAAAATTTAAATAGCTATCAAATAAATATTATATTTATACTAACTAAAGTCATTGAATCATTAAGAATCTATCAAATACACATTATATTTATTCTGACCAAAGTCAGCGAATCGTAAGAAATGACGGTTCCTAAAGCAGTGATGCCTAAACACAAGTTAAAACAGCAATATGAAGAGTCAAAGGATGCAACGATCAGGTATGACTCTTCATACCATAGAAAATATTTAAGAGGGGACAATTTCAAGCAAAAAGGGCATCGTGTCTGGGAGAATAAGAAGGTTACAGCAGATCGAACAAAAGGTAAGTATCTTTCATTTAAAATATGAAATAATTAAAGCTTTATAAATATAGAGAAAGGAATTTGTAAATACATTATGGAATTTGGATGTTGATAAGTATGTTGAGAATTAAAATAATGATGATTGATAAATATGTTTTAAATATATTATGATTAATAAACATATTGCTGATGATTGATAGATACAAATCTACGGCAATATATTTATTAAGTTGATGTTATTTATTAATGTCATTTTGAGTAATAAGATTATGCATGCTGCTATTTATTATTATAGCATTACTAATATGTTATTTTGAATTAGATAACTAATTATGTTGTTGTGATGTATTCTACAATAACTATTGTATGTGCAATCATATCTATCTTGTTATTTATCTTTATAGAACAATCATGGAAGAAGTGAGGAAGAGACTGCTAGTAGGTTGAGCAAATACTAGACATCCTCCCAAGTACGCCACTCCATGATGGTATGACTAAGTGCGCCTCTTGGAGCCAAGGGGATGATATCCGCTCTTGGGCTTAGGAGATGTTTACAGGCCTCCTATAGTAAGCTCTTTCCCAACCTCTACATGGATTGATTGATGGGATTGACTCAAGGGGTTTCAACCATAAGAGGGTTGGATAAGATAGCAAGGATAGGGAATGCAGATACAAGTTGTCCACCAAGTAGACCACCCCATGCGGAATGACTAAGTGCGCCAAGTGAGGGCCAAGAGGGATGGTATATCCGCCCTTGGGCTTGGTGTGATAGCTTCAGGTGGACCTATCATGCTTTTCATACACTCCCCCTTATGATCCAACTCTCAATGTGAATTACAAATATTATGTAGTTTAAAACATTTGCATGATATGAATAGATAAACACTTATTATAGGTTTGATTATGTGAATTATATTCCAACATTATCTAACATGATTTGCAAAACCTAAACCAAGATTTATCTTTCTTAAAGCATTTAGTTGATAAGTTGTAACCCTAACTACATTAGCTTATATTTATAGAGTGGAAATTAGGGTTTTCTCAAAAGGGGACATTACAAATGGTATCAGAGCATGTTCCTACCATCCTATGTATGTATTGCGTGTATTCACGTGTATGTTTCATGTATTACATGTACTAGTGTGTATGCATCATGCTTCTTATGTATGCTTCATGTATTAGGTGTATTCATGTGTATACTTCATGCTTCTGTTGTATACTTTATATATTACAAGTGTATACTTTGTGATTTATGTGTATTCAAGTATATTCAAGTGTATACCTTGTGATTTATGCATATTTTAGTTTATTCATGTGTATACCTTGTGACTTATGTGTATTCAAGTGTATTCAAATGTATACCTTGTGGCTTATGTGTATTCAACAAGTGTATACCTTGCGACTTAAGTGTATTCACATGTGTACCTTGTGACTCGGGTGTATTCAAGTGCATACTTTGTGGCTTATGCGTATTCAAGCGTATACCTTGCGATTTATGTGTATTCAAGTGTGTGCCTTGTGACTTGGGTGTATTCAAGTACATAATTGGTGGCTAATGTGTATTCCAGTGTATTCAAGTGTATACCTTGTGGCTTATGTGTATTCAAGTGTGTACCTTGTGACATGGGTATATTCAAGTGCATACATTGTGGCTTATGTGATTTACGTGTATTCAAGTGTACGCTTTGCAACTACATGCTTAGTGAGTTGTGTGCACTTGTGTACACATGTATTCTTGCGAGTTACGTATTTAAGAGCATACTTTATGACTTACATGTATTCATATGTATGCTTTGTGACTTCATGTACTCGTGTGTATACTTCATGTATTATTCGCATATATGCTTCATGCTTCTTGTGTACACTCTATGTACTTCATGTATCTATGCCTCACATTTATACTTTATGTACCACATCTATCTTCAACAAGATGCATTCTTATAACTACTTTATGCTTAAAAACTATGAAAATGTTAGATATGTTGTCTGTCAAGTTGCTTAACCTAGCTGGTTGCTTGCATGCTTGAGCTACTTTCTTGTCTACTTCAGCTGGTTGCTTGCGTTCTTGAGCTACTTGCTTGTCTACTTGAGCTGGTTGCCTACTTGCTTGAGCTGGTTTCTTGTGTGCTTAAGCTACTTACTTGTCTACTTGAGTTGGTTGCTTGTGTGCTTGAACTACCTGCTTATCTACTTGAGCTAGTTGCCTACTTGCTTGAGCTGGTTGCTTGTGTGCTTGAGCTACCTACTTGTCTATTTGAGCTGGTTGCCTACTTGATTGAGTTGGTTGCTTGCATGCTTGAGCTACTTGCTTGTCTACTTGAGCTGGTTGCTCGTATGGTTGAGCTACTTGCCTATGTGATTGAGGTGCCTGTGTATCTACTTCACCCACTTGGTTGCTTGCTTCAACTGCTTGCTTGTCTCCTTATCAGCATATGTGCCAAAACAGCATGGAGTGACAGATACTTGACTAAGACACTCTAAGATCCTCATTGAAAACAAACTTGCTTCAAAATCTAAGGGAAGTTATCATTTAACATCTAGGTCCTTTACATAATTGCAAAAGAGATTGGGCACAAAGGAAGAAGATCTTAATACTTACAACATTCCCACAATTCATCATTGATAATGGGGAGTTTGTATCATTGCCTAAGATCCTTACGGTAACAAAATGAGAGAAAACTTTTCTTAAGTAATGAACCTTGCCAATTTCCAAAATCTTGGTTTTGTTGTGAGTTTTTAGGAAATAGCAATGCATAAGACAATAAATTTTCTTCATACTTTAGAGGATGGTATTAACCTTAGCTAAATCAAGATAAGTATACTAAAGACGACTCTCCAAGGACATCATGGTAGTATAAAGTAAGACATAATCAAAATATATCAAGGAATTGCAACAAAAACCAATTACATCACAAGAAGGAACAATGACTAAGAAGCACAAATCTACCAAGATAATTTGGGATCCAGGTATTGGCAAAAATGATTTAGTGACAAACTAAAAATTGCTTGAGGACAAGCAATCTTGGGCAGGGTGGAATGTCATGTCCCCAAAATTGTAGATATGAGAATAACCAAACATTGAAATAAATAAAATAAATAACCATATACATATTAAAAATATAAATATAAAACATTAACGTTAATATTATAATTATGATACTGTCATATTCCCCCCAAGATGGTAACACAAAAAGATAAAGATAATAAAGATATTGATAACTTATTGCTATCTCACTTTAATATGAAATATTAAAAATACAAATAAATAAACATCAAAAATAAAATAATAGTTATAATCTAAACTGTCATTATAAAAATAATATTACAATTATGAGTGTTATTACCAAAATAAACATAATTCTCAAATAAGACATTACATTAGTTCTAACAAAAGATTATATTAAAATTTAAATAGCTATCAAATAAACATTATATTTGTACTAACTAAAGTCATCGAATCATTGAGAAGCTATCAAATACACATTATATTTATTCTAACTAAAGTCACCGAATCATTAAGAAGCTAACAAATACACATTATATTTATTATGACCAAAGTCAGCAAATCATAAGAAATGACGGTTCCTAAAGCGGTGATGCCTAAACACAAGTTAAAACAGCAATATGAAGAGTCAAAAGATGCAGTGATCAGGTATGACTCTTCATACCATAGCAAATATTTAAGAGGAGACAGTTTCAAGCAAAATGGGCATCGTGACTGGGAGAATAAGAAGGTTACAGCAGATCGAACAGAAGGTAAGTATCTTTCATTTAAAATATGAAATAATTAAAGCTTTATATATAGAGAGAAAGGAATTTGTAAATACATTATGGAATTTGGATGTTGATAAGTATGTTGAGAATTAAAATAATGATGATTGATAAATATGTTTTAAATATATTATGATTAATAAACATATTGCTGATGATTGATAGATACAAATCTACGGCAATATATTTATTAAGTTGATGTTATTTATTAATGTCATTTTGAGTAATAAGATTATGCATGCTGCTATTTATTATTATAGCATTACTAATATGTTATTTTGAATTAGATAACTAATTATGTTGTTGTGATGTATTCTACAATAACTATTGTATGTGCAATCATATCTATCTTGTTATTTATCTTTATAGAACAATCATGGAAGAACTGAGGAAGAGGCTGTCAGTAGGTTAAGCAAATACTAGACATCCTCCTAAGTACGCCACTCCATGATGGTATGACTAAGTGCGCCTCTTGGAGCCAAGGGGATGATATCCACTCTTGGGCATAGGAGGAGATGTTTACGGGCCTCGTATAGTAAGCTCTTTCCCAACCTCTACATGGATTCATTGATGGGATTCATTGATGGGATTGATTCGAGGGGTTTCAACCATAAGAGGGTTGGATAAGATAGCAAGGATAAGGAATGCAGATACAAGTTGTCCACCAAGTAGACCACCCCATGCGGAATGACTAAGTGCGCCAAGTGAGGGCCAAGAGGGATGGTATATCCGCCCTTGGGCTTGGTGTGATAGCTTCAGGCGGACCTTTCATGCTTTTCATCCACTCCCCCTTATGATCCAATTCTAAATATGAAATACAAATATTATGTAGTTTAAAACATTTGCATGATATGAATAGATAAACACTTATTATATGTTTGATTATGTGAATTATATTCCAACATTATCTAACATGATTTGTAAAACCTAAACCAAGATTTATCTTTCTTAAAGCATTTAGTTGATAAGTTCTAACCCTAACTACATTAGCTTATATTTCTAGTGGAAATTAGGGTTTTCCCTAATTTCCACTAGAAATATAAGCTAATGTATGTTGATGTTATAGAGCAGCACCGGGCTGCTACTTCCAACGCATCAAGTCTCCTTGAAGTCAATTCAAATGGTAGCCTAATCGGCTATTTGAATTGTAATATTACATTTAATGAAGAGGCTCGATTTATATGAGATAATATTTAATTATTGTGGAGGCACGAATTCATGAAGAGGTTCGATCTTGATGTGGCCGACATCATATATTTTGTGGATGTGATTTCATTAAGAGTCATTTAATATTTATTAAGAGAAGCCGACTTCATTTATGAAGAGACGCCATTGCTTGTTAGAGACACATCTTTTGAATGGAGGCAGACATGAAGAATTGAAGGGATGCGTCTCTCCCTTTCACTTGTATATATAATTGATGGACATTTCATTGTGGACATCAAGTTCATTATCATTCGCATTTGTAGAAGAAATTCAGGCACAAGCAGCAGATCATCATTCTGTAGCAGCAAGTCGATTTCAAGGAGAAACATATTCATTTGTATCTTGCATCTAAGAGAGGTGGTATTATTCATTGTATCAAATCGGCATTGTGTTGTGCCTGAGTTGTAAGCAGATTTCTGCTCTTATTCTATCAATATATAAGAGATATATTGGCTGGGTTTTTCTCCCTCGGGTTGGAGGGTTTTCCCAAGGTATCTTGCTGTGTCTATTGTCTTATGTGCTGCATTTTCTGATTACTTTCAGTCTGAATTATCTGATCATTAAAAACTAACAATGTAGTTTGGGTTACAACTTCAATATTGTTAGCGAATGGAATGGCTCTTAACAAATATGTTTAAACTATAACTCCACGCCTAGATTTAGCACCAATTCAATTCCGCTAACAGCTCCGAAAAGATTACAATTGTATTTGTGATTTTTCTTTGAATTTTGTCGAGGTACAGCTCCCTCATTAGATCTTCAATGAATTGTCCTATTCTAACACAAAGGGGTATGCTTTTAACCAGAAAGCAGGAAAGGTGACGAACGCTAGTCCATAAATATGGGGCTAGCGCGGATGACATAAACTAAAACCACAAATAGTCAATGCAAAGATTGAAAATTTAACATCATCCAACTCAAGAGACAAATTAGACTATAATAAATGAAGACATACAGCTTATCTTTCAAAGAAGATACAACTACATCGTACGCCTAATTCATAGATCAGCATACCAAAGTCATTAAATTCATAACACACAAATTATAAATCATTACAGTTTGCAATAAATGCTTATTCCTTCTCGATAACACCCCCCAGGTGTATCTAAAAAAAGGTCCCTTCCATCCTTTACAATTTCAAATTTATAACATAGCCAATGCCACTGGACGGGCGCCAAAGCCGTTACTAAACCAGCAACTTCTTGTCTTCCAAACGTTTCTTTAGGGAAATAGTCGAAATCATTTGAATTTGGCAGAGGAATAAATATCAGCAAAGAAAACTGATTATGATCTCACCAACAGTCGCCAAAGGACCAATCATAAAACCAACTATCAATGCAACGCATAGGATATCAAGCGGTAGCACGTGTGAGCTGCCTGATGGGAAATTGTAATTTAGAGCAGCGCAAACCAGCCATAAATGGGAACCAAATTAGCATCTTATCAAGCTTAGGAGAATGCACCCATGTCTAACCAAAACTCTATAAATTCAACCAGCATCACCTTTCCTCCGCAATCGGTTGCATCCAATATGGCGAGCTCTTAGAGTGATGGTAATTCCGCCAATGACTACATTGTTCTGGAGGAGATCGATTGCAATCCAATGTTTAGGCACATCTCGAACCAACTAAAAGAAGTCTTCATAGTGCAGAGCGAAGTGGAGGAGTAAGTGCTCCGCAGCATCCTTGGCAAGGTGTTCCTAAGCCAAGCTCATGTGCACAACACAACTATGCTGGAGCGCTTCATGATTCATCTATACAATCGTCAGGACTTCTGGCCGTCGTGATTGGGGTGTTAGAGCGCTAGAGCGCCTGGTAAAGCCCGAGTTACATAATCGCGTCAAGGTGGCAATCAATGGGCTCAGCCACTATCCTCAAGCTAGAGTGATCGCTAATGCCATTTGCATTGCGTCAGCTCTTCAAGATGAGACTTTAGAGGAGGTCGTGGCTCTTCTACGCACGAGAGTGGTAAGAAATGATGGGACTTTACGCACAATTTCTCCAGTCACACGAGAATTTTCTATCACCAGCTCAAGTCGAACGCCTACGAGTTGTTACTACATTAATCACTGCAAAACCTCCTAGGCGGCAAAATGAATGGTTCGTATAACTTGATAAAACCCCGCCTAGGTTTGAGACAGACTAAAGGATACCGCCCAAGGTATAACTTGTGGGTGAAGTTTCCATGGTTCTAACACACGACAGCTTCATCAATCGGGTTATTAATGTTCGTACACCCACCCCCAAAAAAAGGACAAATTCGAAAATGGGAAGAAAACACCGGCTAGATCTAAGACACAAACAACACAGGCAGTAGAATGAGAGGTTCAACGAACAAGCTAAAACCTTGCCCGAGTTCGGGAAAAACAACAAAAGGTCACCCGCACATAACTTTAAGGTATTGGACTTGGGTGGAAAGAAAAGATAGTTACCAAAAAAAAGTAAGGGTCCCTTTTACAGGTACCAATGGCTCTGACTAGGGACAAGGACTGCAAAGGATGTAGAGAACCCGGCATGTAGGACCAGTCTTTATCCATTGGGCACGGAGTCAGCAAGAAGGACACCAAGCAAAAAGCCAAAAATGAACACACCAAAATTGCATTATTTACAAGGTAGGACTAACCTACCAAAGAAAGGAAAGGAAAGGCATGATCACACAAACCCATTAACCAGCTGGGAGAAGAATAATCCTTTCCTGAAAAGGCCTGCCTCCCTGTACAGTCTCTGGAACACATTTAGGAACCTTGACATCCTAGTGTTAACGCGGACGAGGATGTATCCATAGTCCAACAGTCTCCCAAAAAGCCACTTTTCATCAAAAACTTCCTCTTGCTGCCATTTTGTCAGGGCTAAATCATTCTTTGCTAACCAACTCTCACAATCAAAAACTGTCAATCCGAGCATATCTAATTCTAATATAGCATTCTGAGCTCCAAATTTTTCCTTGACCTTATCTTCCCTAAAAGTTTCCCGAGTTCTTGAAAAATTACCACAAGAAACAATATTTTGTTTGACCTCATCACACCGTTTTTCAATCTGACTACTTTCATGGAGGGCAATTGCTTCTGTAGGCTGGTGCAGAGCAAGGGCTGATTTGTTTTTTATTTCTGGTTGGGTGTTGATTTTATATTCCTCTCGCAAGAGACTAGTGTTTTCCCCATCCTTCCTTTGCTTGTGATCAATCTCAACCCTTAACAAACGATATTCATTCCCACATGGATTGATCGGCAATAAAATTTGTGAAAAGAAGATTATCACATATTTCAAATCCATCAAAACTAAAAAGAGGGTTAGAATGAGTCGACCATTTTTCTTCCTCCCTAAAATCATCATTTCTTTCCAAATTTAAGCATAGACCCTTATTCTCCACTTCTTCGAAAAAGAAAATTCTATATTCTAGAGTAAGAAGGGAAGTCGATGTCAAATTACTCAAATTAGTCTCAGAAGGGGAAAGTCTGTCAGAAGGAAGAGGAGAAGCAAACGATGACTTTTCCTGTAGCTCATCATCTTCATCATCACTGGATGAACTACAATCAGATTCGTCTTCAAAAGAGGTATATAAATTGAAGGTCAGTTCACTACAATGCCAATCTTGTTCGTCACTAGGCTACTGCATGCTATCCAAAATTGTTAAATTAATATTTTCAGCAGTCGAGCAAGGTAACTCTACCACTTTGTGACTTCCAATCAGGAACTTAGGAGATGTCTTGCAAATAACTTCAAGCCTCACCCTTTGAGTCTAATTTCCATTTGCCCTCGGCGATAAAATCGTCATCAGCCTTCACTGCTTCCAATTGAGCTTGCTTGATCCCATGCAGTTTGTCTCTTTTGAGGATTAATTGTATGTCTGGTTCTAGAGCAGAGATGCATATATGATACTGGATCTGTGGACTAGGTCTTTTTGGAGCATGATCTTTTGAAGAAACTGATTGAACCAGTAAACGAAATCCCTCATCATTTCAACTCAATTTTTCACGATCTGGAAGAAAAGACATAGGGTAGCTACAATATTGATTGGAATTCCATAGCATTGGAGAAATTTTGTTTTGAGGACATGCTATCCAGTGATGCTTCCCTTTTCAAGTCCCCTATACCTTTCTGTCGCTTTCTCGATCAGACTGTCAATAAAAATTCTTACGAAAACATCTTCTTCTTGAATTCCTAAAATTGCACTTACAGCAGTTATAGCCGAAATATGTTCCTCGGGATCTTGTTCATTTTGACCGAAAAAATTGGGAAACCTTTTCCGGGAACCTTGGGGTAGGTCATGATATTGTGATAGGGCAAGAGGGCCAACTTGGTTGCACCAAAGATTTGAAGCCATAAATAGAGTCACCAACTCACACAGGAGTAAAGGTTAGGAAGAGAAATTTACTGTGGTAGATGAGCCGGAGGTGGATTCTAAAGCTGAGGTACGGGTGGATCCCTTGGTTGACGTAATGGCCGATTAGGCTGACTATCACGATGACGAGGAGGGTCGTCGTAGTATTCAAATATCAACCTTGGAGGACGTTCAATCACAAGTGCAGGTGGGCGTTGGGCCAATTCTTCTTCTTCTTCCGAGGCAAGATTCGCCCGGATTTAGTCCGCCGCGTTCCTCCTATATCTCCAAGCAAGTGTATTTAATTGGGATATGATATCTTCTTGTTCAACTCTGATCCAATCTAAATTTGGGTGCCAAACAGGGAATACATCGTGGTGAGGAAGTACCATCTTGTCGCATGATGTGACAGGAATGTCAGGTTTTAATCAATTCAAGATATCTTTACATTCCCCAATGGAATCGCCAAAAATTTGTTAGCGAATGGAATAGATCTTAACAAATATGTTTAAACTATGACTCCAAGCCCAAATTTAGCACCAATTCAATTTTGCTAACAGCTCCAAAAAGATCACAATTGTATTTGCGACTTTTCTCTGAATTTTGTTGAGGTACAGCTCCCTCATTAAATCTTCAATGAATTGTCCTATTCTAACACAAAGGGGTATGCTTTTAACCAAAAAGCAGGAAAGGTGACGAACGCTAGTCCATAAATATGGGGCTAGCGCGGATGACATAAACTAAAACCACAAACAATCAATGTAAAGATTGAAAATTTATCATCATCCAACTCAAGAGACAAATCAAACTATAATAAATGAAGACATACAGATTATCTTTCAAACAAGATACAACTACATCATACGCCTAATTCATAGATCAACGTACCAAAGTCATTAAATTCATAACACAAATTATAAATCATTGCAGTTTGCAATAAATGCTTATTCCTTCTCGATAACACCCCCCAGGTATATCCAAAAAAAGGTCCCTTCCATCCTTTCCAATTTCAAATTTATAAAATTGCCAATGCCACTAGACGAGCGCCAAAGCCGTTACTAAACCAGCAACTTCTTGTCTTCCTAACATTTCTTTAGGGAAATAGTCGAAATCATTTGAATTTGGCAGAGGAATAAATATCGGCAAAGAAAATTGATTATGATCTCACCAACAGTCGCCAAAGGACCAATCATACAACCAACTATCAATGCAACGCATAGGAATATCAAGCGGTGGCACGTGTGAGCTGCCTGATGAGAAATTGTAATTTAGAGCAGCGCAAACCAGCCATAAATGGGAACCAAATTAACATCTTATCAAGCTTAGGAGAATGCACCCATGTCTAACCAAAACTCTATAAATTCAACCGGCATCACCTTTCCTCTACAATCGGTTGCATCCAATATGGCGAGCTCTTAGAGTGATGGTAATTCCGCCAATGACAACATTGTTCTGAAGGAGATCAAATGCAATCCATTGTTTAGGCACATCTCGGACCAACTGAAAGAAGTCTTCATAGCGCAAAGCGAAGTGGAGGAGGAAGTGCTCCACAGCACCCTTGGCGAGGCGTTCCTGAGCCAAGCTAATGTGCACAACACAACTATGCTGGAGAACTTCATCTATACAGTCGTCAGGACTTCTTGTCGTCATGACTGGGGCAGGAGAGCATTGGAGCGCCTGGTAAAGCCCGAGTTTCATCATCTCGTCAAGGTGGCAATCAACAGGCTCAGCCACTATCCTCAAGCTAGAGTGATCGTTGACGCCATCTGCATTGCGTCAGCTCTTCAAGATGAGACTTTAGAGGAGGTTGTGGCTCTTCTATGCACAGGAGTGGTAAGAAATGATATGGGACTTTTTGCACAATTTCTCCAATCACACAAGAATGTGCTATCACCAGCTCAAGTCGAACGCCTGTAGGCTGTTACTGCATTAATCACTGCAAAACTTCCTAGGCGGCAAAATGAATGGTTCGTATAACTTGATAAAACCCCACCTAGGTTTGAGACAACCTAAAGGATACCGCCCAAGGTATAACTTGTGGGTGAAGTTTCCATGGTTCTGACACATGACGGCTTCATCAATTGGGTTATTAATGTTCGTACGCCCACCCCCAAAAAAAGGACAAGTTCGAAAATGGGAAGAAAACACCGCCTGGGTCTAAGACACAAACAACATAAGCAGTAGAATGAGAGGTTCGACGAACAAGCTAAAACCCCGCCTGAGTTCAAGAAAAACAACAAAAGGCTGCCCACACATAACTTTAAGGTATCAGACTTAGGCGGAAAGAAAAGATAGTTACCAAAAAAAAGTAAGGGTCCCTTTTACAGGTAACAAATATAAAGCATAAAATAATATTAAATACAGATTAGTGGGGGAAACAAGTAAATGCAAAGATTCATATAATGAAAAGAGGCAGTGATTAATACAGCAATCATAAAAGGCAAGGAGTAATAAAGTCAGATGCAGCAATCCTCAAGTCATTGATAAGGACAGCGATTAGTATAAAGCAGCAATAAAAGACAGAAATAAAGACTAATCAAAACATTGAAAGGCAGCGATGGTTATAGGGAATCACATCTGTTCAAAAAGGATGCTAACAAAGGGACGTCACCCTCCATCATGTCATCTCCCTCCACACAAATATAAAGGGAACGTAAAGAGGAGTTTTGGGGGAGAATGGGAAGAGATACGAGTAAGAGAACAGAGCATGAGAAATACATTTTTATATTAAGGAAACTAATATCTCAGGATATTAATAAGAGACATATATACATTCTGAGTTGAAGGCAGTAATAAAGAAATAGCAGCAATCACAAGTAAAGAATAAATCTGCATTCAGAAATGCAGTATCGGAACGAATGGGAAGTCAAGCAAGGAATACATTCTGAGTATCATGAAGGGAATAATCTAGAAATAAGAAAGTAGTCTGCACTAAAATAGCAGCAAGGAAAATATACAGAAAATAAGGATACAATAGGAGGAGTATTTCTGAGTGTAGCAGCAGATACATGAATATGTTATCTTGGATAATATGTGGGAAGAAAGAGTTGGCTCAAGGAGAGATAAATGAAGATAAATGTTAAATCAATAAGGGAAATCGATTAAGGAGAAAAAGGATGCATACCAGCAGTAAGAGAGAATCAGTCCAGTTCATCACCACCACTTGCTATTATCAGATCTATCATATATTCAGGTGTATTTCTGCCACATATTTTCTCACATTCATATAAGCATATTCTTGCATAAGAAAGAATAAATGTATCTCTATACATAATCATTGACCTATTTATGCATGTTACTTATAGATAATAAAGAAGGAGCTCTATGATTGAAACTGTATTGTGTTAACTGTCTGAAACCCACTTGTGAAAAGGGCCAGGGGTGGAGTGGTAGAGAGCCAAAAGCTCACTTGCAACCTTTGCCCAATCCAACAGGATGGCAAGTGTCTTCCAAGGTTGTGACATGGATGGGGAAAGCAGGTACAAGTCGCCAAGGGGGAGGGTGTGGTATACACTCTCTTAGGCTTGGCAAATGGCTTCAAGCGGACCCACCATGTTCCTCCTCCTAGTTTATAATATGTTGCTTTATTGATAATCTATAAATGTGATGCAATTGTCTAATGCTAACAAATATATATACATATTGGGCAATGTTGTTCATGTGGTGAATGCAGGTTTCATTCCAAGATTACATCATTAAGTAGTTATTTATTTGATAAGGTGAAAGCCCTAACCCTAGTTTGTTGCAATTTGTGATCAATAGGGAAATTCTAAGGCAAATCGGGATAGGGGACATTGTAGTGGTATCAGAGCATCTTTCCTGCCATCCTATGTATGCTTCATGTATTACGTGTATGCTTCATGCTTCCTATGTAGGTTTATTCAAGTGTATACCTTGTCATCAAGTGTATACCTTGTCACTTATGTGTATTCAAGTGTATACCTTGTGACCTATGTGTATTCAAGTGTATTCAAGTGTATTCAAGTGTATTCAAGTGTATACTTTGTGGTGGATGTGTATTCAAGTGTATACCTTGTGGCTTATGTGTATTCAAGTGTACACCTTGTGGCTTATGTGTATTCGAGTGTATTCAAGTGTATACCTTGTGGCTTATGTGTATTCAAGTGCATACAATGTGGCTTATGTTTATTCAAGTGTATACTTTGTGACTTATGTTTATGCTTTGTGACTTGCGTGCACTCGTGTACACATGTATTCATGCGACTTATGTATTTAAGTGTATACTTTATGACTTGCATGTATTCATATGTATGCTTTGTGACTTCATGTACTCATGTGTATACTTCATGTATTATTCGCATATATGCTTCATGATTCTTGTGTATACTCTATGTATTATGTGTATTCGTGCCTTATATTTATACTTTATGTATCACATGTATTTGTGTTACTTCATGTGTTCTTATAATTACTTTATGCTTGAAAACTATGAAAATGTTAAAAATGTTATATGTCAGGTTGCTTAAGCTAGTTGGTTGTTTGCTTGAGCTACTTGGTTGCGTTCGTGAGCTGGTTGCTTGCGTGCTTGAGCTACTTGCTTGTCTACTTGAGCTGGTTGCCTAATTGCTTGAGCTGGTTGCTTGCGTGCTTGAGCTACCTGCTTGCCTACTTGAGCTAGTTGCCTATATGGTTGAGCTACTTACCTGTGTGGTTGAGCTACTTTCCTATGTGGTTGAGGTGCCTGCGTGTCTACTTCACCTACTTGTTTGCTTGCTTCAGCTGCTTGCTTGTCTCCTTGCCAGCATATGTGTCAAATCAGCATGGTGTCAGCAGTTGAAAAGTCAAATGCCAAATCAGCTAAGCCATGTTGGCTTTGAATGGTTCGATTTCTTTAGGCGAATAAGACTTCAGACTTAGTGAACACCTATTTCATTTAATTTTACCTCCTTGTACTTATTTTCACTCTTACACTACTTCAATTTTATTATGTAATTAAATGGCAATGTATGCAACCTACAAACTGGTGTATTCACTTCTATATTTAACATCCTGAGATCATTCATCACCATTCAACCTTGAGGTAAATTGGTATGATTCAATAAATCAAATACACTTCCCAGATACTCAGTATCTAACATAGAACAAAGATGATAGCCTCCAATTGAATTAAAAGATGGAATATGGAATTGGATAATAAGGTAAAACTGTAAATTTAAAACTAAACTCTTTTACATCCCTTTAATTTTTCAATCACATAAATTTATAGTCAAGTATGGGAGCGACAAATGTTAGTTTTATATGATCAAATTAGAATGCAAAAAATTAATTCGAAATTGACACAATGACACAGCCAATACCCTAGGAAAACCCTCCAACCCGAGGGAGAAAAACCCAACCAATATATCTCCTATATATTGATATAAATAATAGCAGCAATCTGCTTACAACTCAATGCCTCAATGATACAATGAACAGCACCTCTCCTAGATGCAATGATACAAACAAGATGATTCTCCTTGAGTCAATCTGCTGATATAAACTTCGATCTGCTGATAGATAAATCACGAACTGCTGAAGTAAGGCGAACTTCTTCTTCAAATAAACTGAATGAACTTGATGATGAAATGAATGAGATACAACTTGTATATATACACCAAAGAGGAATCGCACCTCTTCAAGAAACAAGTCGGCCTCAAACACAAAACACGTCTTTTCAAGAGGAGGCGCGATTTTCAATGCAAGTCGACTTCTTAAAAATAAATAATATTTATTTTATCTTTTAATATTTTATTCTTTTAAACTTGATGAAGGCACCTCTTCATTAAATCTAATATATATATATTTAAATAGCAACTTGCTACATTTAAATGTATTCTTCTTTCTGATCTAGAGATTACTCACGCGGTTGTCTAATCATCAACACTCCCTCTCAGCTAGGGAGGAATACTTCCAATTGTACAAAATGTATCTCCTCATACTGATGTTAAACAACATGGCTACATCCATGTAAGAACAGAGCTTGTCACCTCATCGTGAAAGCATATCACCTCATTGTGATATTAGATATCACCTCATCGTGATATCATCCATCATGGCTACCTCCATAGATGGTAAGTACAAGTGCTCATCACTCAATGTGATGTTGTCACCTCACCATGACTTTCACCATGGCTCTCCCAGAGGGTGAAACACAAGTACAATAAAGATCATCACGGACTCCCTCATGTGATGTTGTCATGAAGTCACACACACGACATCCACCATGGCTCTCCCAAAGGGTGGAATCAAGGGATTTCACCTCGAAATTCTCTCACGGAGAAGAACTCATTAAAGAGGATCACTGACACTGAGACTCCTTCTCAATTAAGGTTGTATTCTCCACCATACCAAGCTTATCTCGAAAGTACACAAGCTTTATCCTGGAGAGAGGCTTGGTGAGAATGTTTGTCGCCTGCTCATCTATGTTGATATACCTCAACTGTATAGCTTTCCTCAATACCATATCTCTGATATAATGGTATTTGATCTCAACATGCTTTGTTATGTCATGAGACACTGGATTGACAGAAAGCTTCACACAGCTTTGGTTATCACAATGAATGATAGTGGGCTCCATTGATTGTCCAAACAATCTTGCAAGGAGCTTCCAAAGCCACACTGCTTCACGAGCTGCCACACAAGCTGCAATGTACACTGCCTCTGTTGTACTCAATGCCACTAAAGACTGCTTCTTGTTGCACCAGGATATCATAACACATCCCAAACTGAAGCAACAACCAGAGGTACTCTTCCAATCAATAACACTCCCTGCCCAATCAGAATCAGTAAAACCATGCAGCTCCAAATCCACACCTGTAGAATATCTCAATCCATATCCAACTATGCCACACAAGTATCTCAGGATATGTTTAGCTACAACAAGATGTATTTGCCTTGGTTCACACATAAACTGACTAAGTGCACTCACTGCATAACAGATATCCGGTCTAGTGTTAACTAGATACATCAGTGAACCAATCAGCTGCCTATACATCGTGGAATCCACCAGTTCTGAACTAGTTGTAGCCTCCTTCAACTTATGTAAGTTTGTCTCCATAGGTGTAGACATAGGTTTGTAATCAATCATACCAAACCTCTTCAGAATATCAATGGTATACTTGCCTTGACTTAAAATCATCTCATCTGGCTTTTGCCAAACTTCTAAGCCAAGAAAGTAATGCATGAGACCAAGATTCTTCATTTCAAACTCAAAAGCTAACTCCTTCTTACATTTGAGAATGAGGTGTTCTTCTCCAGTGATAATCAAATCATCAACATACAAGACCAAAATCAATGCTTCACCATTTATTACCTTGAAGTAGAGGTTAGAATCTGCATCATTCTTTGAGAAACCCAAACTCAACAGGTAACGATCAATCCTTTTGTACCAAGCACGAGGAGCCTACTTAAGACCATACAAGGCCTTCTTCAGCTTGCAAACATGAGACTCCTTCCCATGTCCCTCAAATCCATCGGGATGCTCAATGTAAACCTCTTCTTCTGTGACACCATTCAAAAAGGTTGTCTTTACATCCATTTGGTGAACCTTTCATCCTCTAGATGCAGCAATAGCAATAATGGTCCTAACAGAAGTATAGCGAGCCACTGGAGCAAAGGTTTCTTCATAGTCAACTCCATCTTTTTGTGAAAACCCTCTAGCCACGAATCTGGCCTTGTACTTCTCAATGCTTCCATCAACCGCATGCTTGATCTTGAAGAGCCATTTAGAAGACACCACAGATTTGCCTTCAGGTCTAGGAACTATGTCCCAAACATCATTCTTAAGTATGGACTGATACTCTTCAGTCATAGCATCTTTCCAAACCTTTTGACTAGAAGCTTCTTCAACACTTGAAGGCTCTGACTCAATGATCTCACTCATCAAAGCTACATAACTGGAGAACTTATTAGGTCTCTTACTTTCTCTGAAAGTTCCTCTTGGGGCTACAAAACTTTTTGCCTCTTGCATTATTTTCCTGGCCCAAAGAGGTCTCTTCCTTCCAATCACAATATCTATCGGCCCATCAGTAGGCTCCAAGGGTTTAGCTAGATCATCATCGTCTTTAGGTTCTGGAAACTCCCTCTAATTCTCAGGAACATGGTCAACTTACATATCCTGAGGAGGCTCTTCTTCATCGATCTCCATATGAGTGCCCTTGGATCTTTTGAATGCAACATCCTCCTCAAATGTGACATCTCTACTAATCTCAATAGTCTTCTGACTCGGAATATAGATTTTGTAGGCTTTTGATGTCTCACTATAGCCTACCAAAATTCCCTTCTTGCCAGAAGGTTCCAATTTTCTCCTCTTTTCCTTTGGTATATGAACATACACTGGACACCCAAAGATCCTCAAATGACTTACTTCAGGTTTCACCCCAGAGAATGCTTCTTTGGGAGTTATGTTCTCCAAGATTCTATGAGGACCTCTATTTTGGACATAGACAGCAGTCCTAGATGCTTCAACCCAAAGAGAGATTTGCAGGTCTTGGTCATGAATCATGGCTTTGACTGCTTCCATGATAGATTTGTTCTTTCTCTCCGCAACACCGTTCTGTTGAGGATTATAAGTAACGTTGAGCTCCCTCTTAATCCGTGCTTCAATGCAAAAGTTACGGAAGATAACATAAGTGTACTCTCCTCTGTTATCGGATCTCAAGACCTTGATCCTCTTTCCGGGCAAATTCTCCACCTGAGCTTTGAACTCTTTGAACCTCTGTAATATCTCCTCAAATTCTTTAGATTTCAAGAAATAGATCCAAGTCTTTCTAGAGTAGTCATCAATAAAAATAATGTAATACAAGAAACTACTCGAAGACGCAACAGACATTGGACCACATAAATCAGAATGAATAAGATCTAAGACACATTTGGATCTACTTTCACTACTATGGAATGGACCTTTTCTATTCTTACCCAAAGCGCAACCTTTGCAGGTTCCTTCATGCTTCTGGTTGAATTAAGGAAGGCTAGTCACCATCTTCTCCATAATAGGTAGTGCTCGAAAGTGAAGGTGAGCCAATCTTCAATGCCAAAGATCACAAAAACTTCGGAGTCATGTACTAGAGCATGAATGGGGCATGTGCATAGCCTGTAGAGACACCCATGTCTAATTCCAATCATCCGAGCAGTCTTGATGTTAGAGTTCTTCGCCCATATGAGAACTTTTGCCTTTTGAAAAGGCAACTTGATAACCATTGTCTTCCAAGATTGAAATGGAAACAAGGTTTCGTTTGATGCCTAGAACGAATAGCACATCATCCAACTATAAGGAATCGCCTGAATCCAAGTGAAGAGATGAAGTCCCAACTCCCTTAACTGAGTAACTAGCATCATCTCCAATAATAACTTGTTCGCTAGAATCTTTCATCACCAAACAGATAAATGCTCCCTAAATCCGGTGATGTGTCGAGAGGCACCACTATCTATCAGCCAAGTGTTGGTGTCGGTAGATACATTGCTTGACAAGGCTGAATAGAACAGGTATTCACTTGTATCCTTCTGCATGGAAGCTTCATCGACATTAGCAAAGGCGGCCTATTCCTTAGGCTTGGAAGGAAATTCCTTTGCAAAATGACCATACTTGTCACATCGAAAGCATTGGACCTTGGAGAGGTCCCTCTCCTTAAATGCGGGGCCACCTTCAACTCCTCTATCTTTGTTTCTGTTGAAATACCCTTTCTTCCCACCTTTCTTCTTTAACGATTGTGTGGCAAGAACATGAAGGTCTACATTGGCCTAGCTTTGCCCAATACCTCTTGCCGCCAACCTAGACTCTTCTTGAATACAGTCTACCCTCAACCGATCAAACTTGGGAAGTTTTGATCTTGCACTGATTCCCTGAATATAAGACTCCCAGGATGGAGGGAGACCATTGAGAGCCAGCATGGTTAGATCCTTGCTATTGACAACATGCCCAATAGACGAGAGCTGATCTCTCAATTCGATTATTGTCATGAAGTAGGCAATGACAATTTCTCCCTTCACCATCTTCAAGTGATGAAGTTGTTGCTTCAGTGCAAGAGCCCGGCTGGTGTTGTTGATCTCGTACATCTCTTCTAGGGTTTTGAACATCTCTCTCGCAGTCCTTAACATGGAGACGATAGGAACAATATGATCCTTCACCAAATCAACCAACATCTTCTTTGCCCTAATATCTTTCTTCTCAAGGGCGGAGCTCTCCACAAACTCTGCCAACTCGCTTTCCTCCAAGGTGAGTATGATCCTAAATCTCCACGAAGTGAAGTTTGACGCTCCCTCAAGCCTATCCTCAATCTTAAGACCATTCACCATCTTGACGAATAGATAAAGGTGAATAAGGATGAGAAAATAAACAAGGGTATTGCTGAATTAATTATAAATCTGATCGGGATCCTCTTCAAACCCGTTTGATAATATGTTAGTTTTATATGATCAAATTAGAATGCAAAAAATTAATTCATTATTGACACAATGACACAGCCAATACCCTAGGAAAACCCTTCAACCTGAGGGAGAAAAACCCAGCCAATATATCTCCTATATATTGATATAAATAATAGCAACAATCTGCTTACAACTCAATGCCTAAACGATACAATGAACAGCACCTCTCCTAGATGCAATGATACAAACAAGACGATTCTCCTTGAATCAATCTGCTGATATAAACTTCGATCTGCTGATAGATAAATCACGAACTGCTGAAGTAAGGCGAACTTCTTCTTCAAATAAACTGAAAGAACTTGATCATGAAATGAATGAGATACAACTTGTATCTATACACCAATGAGGAATTGCACCTCTTCAAGAAACAAGTCGGCCTCAAACACAAAACACGTCTTTTCAAGAGGAGGCGCAATTTTCAAAGCTAGTCGGCTTCTTAAAAATAAATAATATTTATTTTATCTTTTAATATTTTATTCTTTTAAACTTGATGAAGGTGCCTCTTCATTAAATCTAGTATATATATATTTAAATAGCAACTTGCTACATTTAAATTTATTCTTCTTTCTGATTTGGAGATAACTCACCCAGCTGTCTAATCATCAACAACAAATACTTGACCAAAACACTATAAGCTCCTCATTAGAAACAAACTTGCCTCAAACCTTGTTTACACAAAATGAAACATACTTTATCTAAACATCTAAGTCCATTACACAAATGCAAAAGTAATTTGGCACGAAGCAATGGATCTCGATATTCACAACATTCCCATCATGCCCTTCGATTTCAACAAAAGGAAATAAAAAGTTGGTATCATTGCCTAGGGTCCTTAAGGTAATGAAATGAGAGAAAACTTGTCTTAAAGTAGCAAATCTTGCCAATTTCAAAAAACTTGGTTTTGTTGTTGGGAGATATTGGGAAATAGCAGTGCATAAGACAATAAATTGTCCTCATACCTTAGAGGATAGAATTAACTTTGTTAGTAGCATACTAATAATCACTCTCCAAGGACATCATTGCAGTATTAAGTTGGACATAACCATGACAATAATGACTAGCTATCAAGCACCACAACAAAGGCTAATTGCATCACAAGAAGGAGCAATACAAATCTACAAGGTTGATTAGGGGTATTGGTAACTTCAAGAGCATCCTAAATTGTAATTCCTTGAGGACAAGCAATCTTGAGAAGGGCGGACTGTCATAGCCCCGAAATTTGAAATACAAATAGATTAATAAATAAAATAAATAACAATATAAATATCAAAACATAAATATAAATGTAAACAATTTAATATTATAAATATTATGATATATCATAAATATAAAAATATATTAACATAATAATATAAAGCATAAAATAATATTAAATACTAGTGAGAGAAACAAGTAAATGCAGCGATTCATATAATGAAAACAAGAAATGATTAATACAGCAATCATAAAAGGCAAGGAGTAATAAAGTCGGATGCACCAATCCATAAGTCATTGATAAGGACAGCGACTAGTGTAAAGCAGCAATAAAAGACAGAAATAAGGATTAATCAAAACATTGAAAGACAGCGATGGTTACAGGGAATCACATCTGTTCAAAAAGGATGCTAACAAAGGGACGTCACCCTCCATGATGCCATCTCCCTCCACACAAGTATTAAAGGGAACATAAAGAGGAGGAGATTTGGGGAAGAATAGGAAGAAATAAGAGTAAGAGAACAGAGCATGAGAAATACATTTTTTTATTAAGGCAGCTAATATCTCAGGATATTAATAAGGGACATATATACATTCTGAGTTGAAGGCAGTTATAAAGAAATAGCAGCAATCACAAGTAAACAATAAATCTGCATTCAGAAATGCAGTATCGGAACGAATGGGAAGTCAAGCAAGGAATACATTCTGAGTATCATGAAGGGAATAATACAGAAATAAGAAAGGAATCTGCACTAAAATAGCAGCAAGGAAAATATACAGAAAATAAGGATAGAATAGGAGGAGTATTTCTGAGTGTAGCAGTAGATACATGAATATGTTATCTTGGATAATATGTGGGAAGAAAGAGTTGGCTCAAGGAGAGATAAATGAAGATAAATGTTAAATCAATAAGGGAAATCGATAAAGGAAAAAAAGGATACATACCAGCAGTGAGAGAGAATCAGTCCAGTTCATCACCACCAAATACTATTATCAGATCTATCATATCTTCAGGTATATTTCTGCCACTTATTGTCTCACATTCATATGAGCATATTCTTGCATAGGAAAGAATAAATGTATCTCTATAAATAATCATTGACCTATTTATGCATGTTACTTATAGATAATAAAGAAGGAGCTCCATGATTCAAACTGTATTGTGTTATGTCATAGTCCCAAATTTGTAAACGCCAGATGTGGGATATTGAAATACAAATAACAAAATCAAATAAATACCAAAGTGTAAATATAATGAATTGCCATTTAACCATTATTATATTATAATTATCATAGATAAAATTATAATTATAGTATAAATATCATAAATAGAACAATAGATATTATTATTGATAATTATTATAAAAATAATAAAGGAAATCTCAAAGGAAACAATAAAAAAATCTGTTGATAACTAATTAAATAAACAGATAATAATAACAGTTGCTAATCTGTTGATGACTAATAAACAAATAATAATTAATATATCGGTCCCTAGAAGAGGCGTTGATTCCTTAGAGGTGGCATCGATTCCTAAATTCATGCAGCAATTATAATTTTAAACAGTGCGTTGTTAAAAAGAGATACAATCATTAGTGAGAATCGGGTCCAAAGAAAAGGCAGCGACCACATTGAAATGACACGTCCCTGGTCAAAGTAAGAGGTATGACTCTCGGCAGATCGGGTAATAAAAGGAAGACCTGTCCAAACCAAAGGGGCATCGATCTAAAAAGTAAGAAAAGACAAGGCAGCAAGCAGAGAGATTCTGTCAGTAATCTGTCAGTATCAATTAAATTATGATTTCAGAAATATAGAATTAGTGCAAGCTTATTTTCAGAATTATAAATTAATGTGTATTGCTTAGTTTAAGTTTACTTTGAGAATTGTAAATTAATATATATTGTGGTAGGATATTAAAGAAGGATTATAACATATTATTTAGGATGATTTATGCATAATACCTTGTGATAGCATATTCATAACTCACTGTTTATTACTAATGTGATTATTGCAAATATGGATTCAATTAGTTTATAAAGTGCCCAATCATGAGGGAATGAAAGGGGATGGAACGATGTGGTTATTAGACTCTTTAAGGGACCACCCCATATGAATGGCATTTGCCACATGGGGTCACCTCATATGAATGGCATGCGCCACATGAGTTCAAGGAGGCTAAGACACCCCTTCAAACTCCCCATCTTCCATGATCCTCCATGATTGAGCATCTTCAAGGGTCAATTAAGGAGTCCAATTATAAGGACAGGAAAATGGGTGGAACGATGTGGTTATTAGACTCCTTAAGGGACCACCCCGTATGAATGGCATGCGCCACAGGGGGTCACCTTCTATGAATGGCATGCGCCACATGAGTTCAAGGAGACTAAAACACCCCTTCAAACTCCCCCTCTTCCATGACCCCCCATGATTGAGCATCCTTAAGGTGGAGTAGCAATCAGATTAATGAAATTATGTTAGAATTATTAATGCTATGTGTTAAGTGATTATCATTATTGGTTTCTAGCTTGTTTGTAGGGATTAAAACGAGCCAAGGTACTCTCTAAATCCACTATCTTCCTAGAAATTGATAATTTAGGGTAAGAATAACATTATCCTCCTTAAGGGACATTACAAGTGGTATCAAAGCATGATTCTACCAGCGTAAGGGGAAAAATTGTTGATTATTAGCCAAAGAACCTTGAGAGCCCTTGAGAGAGACAAAAAGAGAATAGCTCAAAACAACAACCCCAACCAAGACCAAGCAAGAAAGGAACAAATGAACAATGAAATTAAAAAACTTCATGGAACAAACAAACCAAGCCCTACAAAACATGAGTGCTACCATAGACGCTCTTAGATCTCACCAAGAAAATGGGAGGGAAGACACACCAAACCAATCGGAAAATAACACCACAGCCATTCCACCCCAAGAGTTACTCGACCCCTCTTCTTATCCCGGGAGGGGTCATCAAGCGAAGAAGAGGAAGTTAACACCTCTAATTCCGAATTGAAAAACTTGCTACAGCCTATGCAAAGCTTGACCCTAAGGTCAAGGAAAGCATTCCCTTTAAAGTATATTGTAAAGCAAGAAAAAATAAGAGTCATAGGAAAAGAAAGAACCAAACCAACCAGGAACTACAACGTATTGTAGGAAAGTTGGCCATACCTAATTTTGACGGATCGTGGAAAACCACAGCCCATTCATGGATCCAAAAACTCGAATCCTACCTATCCCTCAACCCAATGTTAGAGGAAGATGCTATTAAATTCGTCATCTTGCACTTAGAAGAGGTCGCCCATGACCGGTGGCATCACGGGTTAATCACCCAGAATCACCAAGACATAAAAACTTACGATGCTTTCACCAAGTTACTCATTGAGAGGTTTGACCAAACACACCCCCAAAAGAACTTTAAAGAATTAACAAGAATAAGGAAAAGGGGAACTCTTGAAGAATATATCTTTGAATTCTAGAAATTGGCAGTTATGGTCCCGGAAATATCTGAGGAAACACTTACTTACCTATTCATAGAAGGGTTATATGATTCACTCCATGGCCTTGTAAGTGCCTTTGACCCTACCACCCTTAGGGAAGCAATCCAGAAGGCAACATGCCTTTACGCCAAAACAAGGGAAAGGGAGAGGGGTCACTCCAAAAGAGACGATAAACCCCTCACGAAGGAGGAGAGACACAAAAAACCATATCTTTCTTACAATGACCATGAGGAGCTACGGAGGAAGGGTCGTCGTTTCAATTGCAAGAAAAAATGGAGAGGGCACATCTGTGGACAAGATGAGGAGACATGTACAAGATGCAAGGGTGTATGGAGTCCAAGGCATAGGTGTGGCCAAAACGACCTTGCGAAGGAAGGTGTGTGCTTTAAATGCAAGGAAGAATGGAAGCTAGGACATATTTGTGGGAGTAAGAGGGGTCGGGCCCACCACATGGAGGCCACATCCAATGAAAGGACAAGAAGTGAGGACGAAGGACCAAACAAAAGTGTAAGGTACGAGGAGGAAAATGAGGAAGGAGGGACTTTGGCCTCCATCTCAAGAGAATCAAAACACCATCCCTTTAGAATCCATGGTGTAATTAAAGGTAAAAAGGTAACAGCCCTAGTGGACAGTGGGGCCAACCACAATTTCATAGATGAAAACCTAGTTGAAAGGCTAGGATTAAGAACAGAAGATTTCAAAGGATTTAAGGTAGCTTTAGCGGATGGATTCACCACCCCTTGCACAAAGAAGATTACCCAACTCGACATCGCTATGGGAAAACACCACATCAAGGACAAGTTCCAGATTGTAAAACTAGGGGATACCGATGTAATTTTGGGTACCCCCTGGCTACATTCATTAGGAGATGTCAACATAAACTTCCAAAAACTAGAAATAAGTTTTGAACAAAATGGGGAAAAGGTTTTATTGCAAGGTCTATCTGATGGGTCTCCATGGGTAGTTTCAGCTAAGAAAATGGAAAAAATCCTTAGGCATGATCGAGTAGAATGGGTGGCTCAATGTCTAATCCTAGATAAAACTACCCCTAGAGGGAAATCAATCCATGTAGACATACAACCACTACTGAAAAAGCATAAAAAGGTCTTTAGTGACATTCAACCAAGTCTTCCTCCCAAGAGGCTTTGAACATTCCATCGAATTAGAAGAAGGGTCAAAGCCAGTAGTTACTACCCCCTACCACCACCCTTACAAATACAAGGAGAAAATTGAAAAAACCACAAAGGAATTATTAGAATTGGGGCATATCCAACCAAGCTCCAGCCCTTTTTCCTCATCCATTGTTCTTTCAAAGAAAAAAGATAGCAGAATGAGAATGTGCATTGACTATAGGGCATTAAATAAAAAGACAATAAAAATAAGTACCCAATTCCTCGAGTAGATGAACTTATTGATGAGCTCCACGGAGCAGTCTACTTCTCAAAAATTGATTTAAAATCAGGATATCATCAAATTAGACTAAGGGAGGAGGACATTCCAAAGATCGCTTTTAGATGCCACTACGGCCATTTCGAGTTTCTCATCCTACCATTTGGATTAACCAATGCCCTGGCAACCTTCCAATCTTGTATGAATCATATATTCGGAGGGCAGTTGAGGAAGTTCTTATTAGTCTTCTTCGATGACATTTTAATCTATAGTAAGACCTAGGAGGAATACTTGAAACATGTGGATGAAGTATTGGGAGTACTTGAGCAACAATCTTTATTTGCCAAGCTACCTAAATCTGAATTTGGTATGGAGGAAATCCTGTACTTGGGGCACAAAATCAGTGCCCAGGGAGTAGAAGTAGATGAAGAGAAAATTGAGGCTATAAGAAGTTGGCCAAAACCCAAGACTCTAACACACCTTCGAGGATTCTTGGGGCTTTAAAGTTTTTACTAGAGATTTGTGAAGGGATTTTCAAAGTTAACCGCACCACTCACTGACCTCACCAAGAAAGGAGCATTCAAGTGGAATGAAGAAGCCCAAGCCACCTTTGAAAAACTTAAAGAAGTAATGAGTTCTTGCCCCATATTAGCAATACCCGATTTCTCCTCGCCCTTCAAGTTATATTGTGATGCTTCAAGGGAAGGCATTGGGGCAGTATTAATGCAAAGAAAGCACCCCATAGCCTTTGAGAGTAGGAAACTCAAGGACATAGAAAGGACTTATTCATTTTATGACAAGGAAATGCTCGCAATTATGCATGCCTTGGCAAAATTTAGACAGTACCTAATTTGTGGAAGATTTATTGTTAAAACCGACCACAACAGCTTAAGGTTTTTACTAAACCAAAAGGACCTAAATGATAGGCAATAAAAATGGGTAAGTAAATTGCAAGCATATGATTTTGATATTGAATACATGAAGGGCAAGAACAACATCGTAGCCGATGCATTATCAAGGAAACCTTACCTAGGATCAATAAGAACAATATCCATAGATTGGAAAACATCCATACTCATCGAATATGCTAAGGATCCATTCTCAAATGATGTAATATAAGGGAAAATATAGGACAAGCAATACCAGGTCATTGATGACCTCATCCTTTATAAAGACCGGATATATATCATGCTAGGATCAAAAGTGAAGAAAGAAATCTTGAAAAACTACCATGACCATCCCTCGACAGGACATCAAGGTTATTATAAGACTTACAAATAGATCAGGGAGAGGTTCTCATGGAAGGGCCTAAAGGGAGATGTATTAAAACATGTAAAGGAATGTATGGTGTATCAAAGAAACAAAGAGGAACACACTCATCCAGCAGGGTTACTTCCACCCTTACCCATACCAAATCAGAAATGGGAGAGCATATCAATGGGCTTCATAACAGGATTGCCCACAGTACAGAGAAAGGACTGCATTTATGTGGTGGTTGATCGTTTAACAAAATATGCCCACTTCATGGCCATATCCACGAAATTTAGGGCACCTCAAGTGGCCGAGGTTTTTTTTAAGGAAGTTTTCAGAATGCATGGGCTCCCCCGAAACATTGTGAGCGACCGAGACAGTCGATTCCTCAGCCTATTCTAGCAAAAGCTATTTAAACTAGTGGGAACAGAGTTAATCCCCAGCACTAGCTATCATCTACAAACCGACAGGCAAACCAAGATCATCAACAAATGGCTGGAAGGTTATTTAAGGAATTATATTACAAGACAACAAAATGCTTGGATCAAGTGGCTTCACTTGGTGGAACACTACTATAATACCACCCACCATATGTCTATGGGGATGAGCCCCTCCTGAGCATTGTATGGATATACAGCAACATCTTTTGGAGACTTGATTCGATCAGAAAGCCGTGTACAAGAAGCTAAAAGTTTCATACAACAAAGTACAGATATTATGAATGCACTTAAAGACAACCTCCACCAAGCTCAAAACCAACAAAAGGTATATGCAGACAAGAAGAGAATTGAATGAACATTTGAGGCTGGAGATTTGGTCTTTTTAAGGTTGCAACCATACAAGAAATCATCACTCAAATTTAGAGGGGCAGAAAAACTTAAACCCCGGTTCTATGGGCCATATAAGGTACCAAGAAAGATAGGGGAAGTGACCTATAAAGTAGAGCTCCCTACTAATAGCCAAATTCATAACGTATTCCATCTATCCCGCCTCAAGAAAGTCTAGGGACAACACATTGTCCCTTGTGCAGAATTGCCACCACTCAATGATGAGGGCAAGCTAATCTTGGAGCCAGAGGTGATCCTTAATGTACGGAAGAAAAGGCTAAGGAACGAGACTATTGAAGAGTATCTTGTCAAATATAAGGGCCTACCTGTTGACGTGTTTTTTATGACGACACCAACACAGAATAAATTGTCCAACGGTCACTCTATTCTCTCTTGATCAAAGTGTCCCACATGCTAAGATTGCTTGAAAGTTCATGTGTTCGACTCCAAGGTTCCTTTTATCGCGAATAGACTCAGTTGGTTGATGTGTTTTGCTGGTTATTTCAAGGGGACTTACGTAGTTGTTCGATTCTGTGAAGCAATTAGGACATGAATGATTTGGCAATATTGTTCTGGTATCTAGACTGACTCGGAAAATGCAGAATTTAAAGGGGATAGGGATAGGAATTCTACAATCTACTCCTAAAGGGGTGGAATGTAAAGATCAATTCGAACAATCTTCAAACCAGACTCCGCTTTGCCTCCCTCCGGACAACTTCCACAAAGTTGGTGCAATCTTCAAAGGATGAGAAAATATTCAAACCATGACACAACATGTTCATACCATCACAACGATGCATATGGACATATGAGTCACAATCGAAGTTAAGCGCTATTACTCCAGTTGACCACGCAAGGCGAACTCACCGTCAGCCAGTCCGCTAGTGGTATGGACGAGAAGACTTGCTCAAATGAAACACCACATTCCACAGCTAACAACTACTTGCATGAAATAAAAATCTATTTTACTCTATCTACCTTGAATTGGAAAGACGAAATGGCCTTGCTAGCTACTCATAACAAAGAAGAAATCACCAAGCAATGAAACTCTTTGTATTATGAAAAGTGTTCACAACAACCTTTTACAAAACTTTCAAAGGAAAGTTTTCTTCCCTCCTCAATCTAAAGCTAACTTCTAAGCTAAATGCTATATGCCTTCTACTCTCTAGCTCTGATCCAATTCCAATTCTAATCTCTATCTAATAATGTTACAAATGAGGGGGGATGCCCCTTTTATAATAAGTCCAATTCAGTGGACGGTTTAGATCTGATTACAATAAAGGGCTCAGATTGAGCCACCTATGCCCTAATTAGGGTTTATGCCCTAAAAACCGCCACAGAGAGAAGTGGGCAATGAATGCACAAAATATTCTCCACTCCCCTGCAGGAATCATAATGAGCAATTAATGCCCACTACCACCATCAAGAAGATCCTCATCCATGAGAGCGTTCCCACTGGCCTTCTCCCGGATAGCAAACTCGATCAACCGGGCCAATACTGCTTCAACCTCCTGGGCAGAAATCGGATGGATATAGTAGATCAGGCCTACGGTGATACTCGCATCTATCAAACGAAGACTGTACTTCGTTTGGGGGCTTTGATGCATATACCTTTAGAAACCTTGGTGGATGGAGGTGTAATTCAGAGAGGTGATAGGTATGATTTCACCAGTTGGTACTCCTCGGTGGTCACAGGCCGTGGATTTCACGACGCAGCAAGGGCAGATTCAACTAAAGTGAGGAAAGCAATGGGCAACATCTTGGGGGGAGTCCTCAATACATTAGAAGCCATATTTGCTAGAAGTTGGTCCCAGAGGAGATAACTGCTGATGGCTTGAAAAGTAGACTGCCTCCATTCTTCTCAGCTGCGAGGTCACTTGTCCTGGATGACTTTGAGAATGTCTCCACGTTCTCTAGTATAATTCAGCATACCCAGGACGCCTTAGTGACATGGAGAAAATCTTACACCAGATACAGACAGACGGTAGCAGTCTTGGAGTTCCAGCTCAACCATATTCCACCGATCTCTACACAGGAGGTTGAAGCAGTATTGGCCCGGTTGATCGAGTTTGCTATCCGGGAGAAGGCCAGTGGGAACGCACTACTTGATGAGGATCTTCTTGATGACGGTAGTGGGCATTAATTGCTCATTATGATTCCTGCAGGGGAGTGGAGAATATTCTGTGCATTCATTGCCCACTCCTCTCTGTGGCGGTTTTTAGGGCAGAAACCCTAATCAGGGCATAGGTGGCTCGATCTGAGCCCTTCATTGTAATTTGATCTAAACCGTCCACTGAATTGGACTTATTATAAAAGGGGCATCCCCCCTCATTTGTAATATATTAGATAGAGATTAGAATTGGAATTGGATCAGAGCTAGAGAGTAGAAGGCATATAGCATTTAGCTTAGAAGTTAGTTTTAGATTGAGGAGGGAAGAAAACTTTCCTTTGAAAGTTTTGTAAAAGGTTGTTGTGAACACTTTTCATAATACAAAGAGTTTCATTGATTGGTGATTTCTTCTTTGTTATGAGTAGCTAGCAAGGCCATTTCGTCTTTCCAATTCAAGGTAGATAGAGTGAAATAGATTTTTATTTCATGCAAGTAGTTGTTAATTGTGGAGTGTGGCGTTGTGATTTGATCATATCTTCTTTCATCCATACCACTAGCGGGCTTACTGATGGTAAGTTCGCCTTGCGTGGTCAACTGGAGTATCAGCACTTAACTTCGATTGTGGTTCATATGTTTGTATGCGTCGTATTGACGGTATGAACATGTTGCGTCATAGTTTGAACATTTTTCTCATCCTTTGAAGATTGCACCAACTTTGTCGGAGTTGTTCGAAAGGAGACAAAGCAAAGTTTGGTTTGAAGATTGTTTAAGTCGATCCTCGTCCTCCACCCTTTAGAAGTAGATTTGTAGAATCCCTATCCCTATCCCTTTAAATTATGCATTTTCCGAGCTAGTCTAGATACCAGAACAATATTGCCAAATCATTCATGTCCTAATTGCTTCACAGAGTCGAACAACTACGTAAGTCCCCTTGAAATAACCAGCAAAACACATCAACCAACTGAGTCTATTCGCGATAAAAGGAACCTTGGAGTCGAACACATGAACTTTCAAGCAATCTTAGCATGTGGAACACTTTGATCAAGAGAGAATAGAGTGACCGTTGGACAACTTTATTCTGTGCTGGCGTTGTCATAAAAAGCACGTCAACACCTCCAAGCAGCTGGAAACCCAAATTCTGCCACTGACTAGACTACGAACATTCTGGGATGGTCTATCATTCACTGGAGAGTGCGGTGCTAAAAATGGGGATATTACATTCATACCAACTCATCGGTGAGGTTGCCACCCAGTGGGAGAATGAAAAAGCAGAAAAACAATTCTTGCATGGTAAGGTGACATGGGAGCAATTCATACAGTTCAAAAAAAGGTGGCTGCCTCAGTCCTATTTTGACAAAAAGATGACTGAATTCCAGACTCTCACACAGGGAGGAATGATAGTGACACAGTACTGGGAAATATTTTTTCATTTGCTCAAATATGTACCCCAGTACCAGCTTGATGAGCGGTTTCGGGCTCATAAGTTTATTTTTGGGCTTAGGCCTCAAATAGGAGTTGAGGTGGATATACATAACCCTTCCACCATGGATGAGGCTTTTGAGAAAGCCACTAAACAGGAACAAAAGCTTCAGTTGGTTGCAAACTACAGGAAAAATAGGGATGCTAAGAGGAAGTCACAAGGGAACCATCAAAATAACAATAATCAGAATCAGAATAACCAAGGCAACAACAACAGGTAGATCAAAAATCTAAAAAGGGGTAACAATTCTCAAGATCGCCATGATGGGAACCAGTACAATAATAAGAGGTCCAATTATAATAACAGTAAGTTAGTAACAACAGGAGGGATGGCTCTGACAAGCCTAGAGCACCCCACGGAGGTTGCTATACATGCGGTGGAGAACATTATGCCAATGTGTGCCCTTAGAGGAGCAGCCAGAAAATCAAGAACCAACATCATATTCATGCGGCGGTTGATAATCGCCAAGCTGACTATTAGGCTATGCCTATCCAGTTGTCGAGTAAGCTTTTTGGATGTTCAGTTTCTATTTTGATAGATACAAGAGCTACTGATAGTTTTGTTGATCCCCATATCATATCTAAATTATTTGTTAAACTGGGTTATATGACTAATACATGGAAAGTTCAGTATGGTAACCGGGTAGAGAAAAAGGTAAAGCAATGCCTAGCTTGCAGTGAACTTGAACTTCCTAGTTTCATGACACAAGTCAATATATATGTAGCACATTTGGGGTCATATGATGTGATTTTGGGGATAAATTGGCTTATGGAACATAAGGCCTTGGTTGACTGTGAGGAGAAAACTGTAACTTGTTTAGATGATATGGGCAATCGGGTGGATATCTATGGTGTTAAAAGGCCTTTGGAACTCAAGCAAATTTCAGCCATGCAGTTGAAGAAGGAACGTAGGAGAGGGTGTGTAATCTATGCAATTAAGGCTACAGACCTTGATAACACTAAGGTGATAGCTAATGATCATGCCATCCTAAAGGAATTCCAAGATGCATTCCCTGACGAGTTGATTGAATTGCCTCCTAAGTGGGTGTTTGACTTTTCCATTGATTTGCTACTGGGGATTGAGCCACAGTCTAAAGCTCCATACAGGATGAATATCACTGAATTGTATGAACTGAAGGCTCAGTTACAGGAATTGCTTAATCAAGGATTTATAAGGCCAAGTGTGTCGCCATGAGGAGCACTAGTCATATTCGTGAAAAAGAAGGATGGGACCTTGAGACTATGTATTGACTACAGAATGTTAAATAAGGTAACCATAAAGAACAGGTATCCGCTCCCTAGAATAGATGATTTGTTTGATCAAATGAAGGGGGCGAAGGTATTCTCAAAGATAGATTTGAGATCGGGTTACCACCAATTGAGAATTAAAGATGAGGATATCTCCAAAACTGCATTCAGGATAAGATACGGGCATTATGAATTCATATGTTATTGTTTGGATTAACCAATGCCCCAACAACCTTCATGAAGCTGATGAATAGCATTTTCCGGGATTGCTTGGAAGATTTTGTATTGGTCTTCTTAGATGATATCTTAATCTACTCCATGTCAAAGGAGGAGCATGACAGGCATTTGAGGATAGTATTGCAATGTCTGAGAGACCATAAGCTCTATGGAAAAATGTCCAAATGCACTTTCTATCAAACCAAGGTGCACTATCTAAGACACGTGATATCCGGTGATGGGATAGCTATGGATCCAAAAAAGATTAAGGCAATTATGGAGTGGCCAGCACCGCAAAATGTTTTTGAAGTCCGAAGTTTTATGGGGCTTGTAGATTATTACAAGAAGTTCGTACAGGGTTTCTCTACCATTGTAGCACCCATCACTGCACTCCAAAAGAAAGGAAATAAATTTGAATGGAGTGACAGGTGTGAGAAGGCTTTTCAGCTCCTGAAGGAAAAACTTACTTCTGCACCCATCTTGATAGTGTCGGATCCAAATGGGCACTTCAAAGTGATAATTGATGCATCAGGTGAGGGTGTGGGAGCAGTTCTCATGCAGGAAGATCAAGTGGTGGCATATGAATCCTGAAAGTTGAAACAACATGAACTTAATAATGCACCACACGATTTGGAATTGGCTGCCATAGTACATGCTCTTCAGATGTGGAGGCACTACCTCCTTGGGAAGCCTTTTGAGTTGAAAACCGATCATACAGGATTGCAATACATTTTCGCTCAACCCAGCCTGAATGCTCGAAAGAGGTGATGGTTGGAATTCTTGAGTGAGTATGATTTTGGAATTGAATATATTAAGGGAAAGGAAAACAAAGTAGCTGATACCTTAAGCAGGAGAAGGCATCTAGCCGCAATGGTTACCATAAAATTTACCTTCAAGCAGCAAGTAATCCCAACATTGGTAGGGGATGAGCATTATGAAAGGGTGAAACAAGCCCTAGAGCGTAATGCTTCCGATCGAAGATATGATGGTTATGTGTTTGAGACAGATGGGCTTCTGAGGTACTAGGGGCGAATGTATGTACCCAATTCTGCTGGTTTGTGGGAATTGGTATTGGAGGAATTCCATAATGCACCATATTCAGGGCACCCCGATGTGATGAAAATGGTTGAGGGACTTAGACCCTTATATTTTTGGCCAGGACTTAAAAAAGATGTAATATCCTTTGTAGCCCGATGTTTGGAATGCCAATGAGTTTAAGGCTGAGTATGTACATCCAGCAGGACTTTTGTACCCCCACAGAGTACCAGAATATAAATGGCAGGTGATCACAATGGACTTAATTCAAGGGTTGCCTATGACTAAGGCTAGACATGATGTTATTGTGGTTGTGGTTGATAAATTAACAAAGGTAGCGCATTTCATTACTGGAAACCTAAGAGATGGTTCTTTGGTGTTAGCAAAGAAATTTGTTTAGGAGATCTTCAGGTTGCATGGAGTACCTGAGATGATCATTTCCGATTGTGATACTCATATGACTTCCAAGTTTTGGACCACGTTAAATTCTTCCTTGGGAACTAAACTGAATTTCAACTCTGCATATCACCCTCAGACCGACAATCAGACTGAGAGAGTGAATTAGGTGGTGGAAGATCTTCTCAGAATGTACTACATGGAGTAGTAGCATAAATGGGAAGAGTACTTGCCTCTAGTGGAGTTTTCCTACAACAACTCCTATCACGCCTCACTAGGCATGGCACCCTTCGAGGCATGTACAGTCGTAGATGTCGCACACCCATCAGCTGAGATAGGGTGGAGGACAGAATTGTGATAGGACTTGAGATGCTTAAGGAAATGGAAGATCAGATGAGATTGATTAAGGAAAAGCTAAAACAGGCTTCTGATCGTCAAAAGAGTTTTGCCAATTGAAATAGGACTTTTAGACAATTCTCAGTGGGCGAAAAGGTGTTCTTGCGAGTTCGTCCACAAAAGAGTTCGATTTATTTTGGCAAGAACTCAAAGCTTGCTCCTCGTTTTGTTGGGCCCTTCAAAATCTTGGAAGTTGTGAATCCAATTGCTTATAGGCTTGCTCTGCTGCCAGCTCTGTCCCGCATTCATAATGCTTTTCGTGTCTTTGTACTCAAGCCATATCACCCAACTGTTACTCATGTGCTCGATTGGCATGCTTTGCAGGTTCTGGATATAGGGGCGATGCTAGTGGAGCCCGTCAAGATTCTGGAAAAGTGCAACGTTAAGTTGCGAAATAGAGAGATACTGCAGTACAGGATCTGGTGGGATCAATATTCAGAGGCCAGTGCAACATGGAAGGACGTTGATGATATTGATAGATCTTTTCCACACCTTGGATTCTAGCTTGATATTTTCTTTCATGCACTTTATGACTCTTGATATATGGATGATATAGACTATATGGTGTGTATGTTTGCACTTAGACATCGAGACAATGTCTCTTCCTAGTGGGGAAGGATGTCACATCTCTCATTTTGGTGATGCCTACTTTTTCTTTGTGTGGTTTATGCTTCATGATTACATGTGTGTGTGTGTGGTAGATTATATGATAATAAAATGTGGTGTTAAATTTTGTGGAAAATTTGCAATAAATGAAACATTGTCTTATTCGAAAATGATGCAAATTGGAAAATGATATTTAGAAGTAATGTATTATGATTTTATGAGTTAAGTTGATTTGATTTTAATTGGATACTAAGTTCATGTTGGTTGTTGGAGTGTATTTGAGTGGCAATTCGTCGAAGACCAAGGGTGTGGCTAAGGTAGGGGAGATTAGCCTTCTGGCAGGGTAAAGCAGGAATGATACTCTCGACCACACACAAACACTTAGAGTCATACAAATGCATTTAGCATTTGTTTTGGATGATTCTTATTTTCAGTAATTTTAAATGGTTATTTAATTTTATATCCATAAATGCATGCAATCAAAAGAATGGAAAATAATTCTAGATTAATTAAATATTGCATGCACAATTGAACATTGAATGGTGTTGATTAAAATAATTGTTTGTTTTCAATTAATGTGAATTTTAAACTCATGTTTTAATATTTGAATGCAATAAATAATTATTTAGATTTTTGTATTTAGAAAAATGTTGGAAAATAAATTAAATAAGAATAATTATTAATTAGGAGATAAAAGTTAAATAGAAATTAAATTCATTTTTTAATTTTTCCAATTTCAAGATTAGGTTTCGAGAAATGGGGAAAAATCTTTAAAAAAAAGTGAGTTGAGGTAATGGGAGAACAACCGTTTTTTTTTACAATCTTTTTGGATGCTTTGCAAAAATGGGAAAAATGGGGTTTACTTGGTCTGTAGCTTTGCAAGATAAGTCTTTTTGAAATTGGAAGGAAAAACAAGAAGAAACAAGGAGCAAGGGAGATTCTTCAACTGGGGTTTCAACAATCATATTCGAGGGGAAAACGTTTTCCAAGTTTTAATCTATTCCTTTGTATTTCAATTTTGATTGCAGGCATGGAATACCTCACTATGAAAGAGTAAAATGAATTCATGAAAAATTGATGGCTCAATGAAAATTTGGCTGCATGTTGTGTGAAATTCATTATGTCTGTTGTGCTATTCATTTCTTTTTTTTCCCTTTTGAGGAATGAAATTGCATATATTTATATATATATGCAAATATATATATAAATATATCTAATTTTGTTACTTTGTATGCTTACCCAGTTTCATTTCTTTTGAAATTTCTGATCTGAAATGAAAACCAGACATTCTGAATGAATCCAGAATATACATATATATACATCCACATATATATACACACATATTTGAATATATATGTATATATATATGTAAATATATATATATATTTAATTGACCTATAGCAAAATTATTAAATGTGGACTGTTAATGAAAGAGACACCCGTATCGAATTTCATTACCGTGAGCGAGCTTGGATAGATCTTTATGCACTTTTGTTTTGCTATGAACTTGGGAGAGGGCAGCTGCCACAACCACGACCCCCCGTTTTGGGAAGGCAACGCCTCCCACAAGCCACAGCCTGTGGGGAGGTGCTGCCCCCACAGGCTGCATCCCCAAGGAAGGGGCTGTGGCTGTATAAGCAGCCTCTTCCCCTCCAATGCGTACCTCCGTATAGCTTTTGGTGCGCAGTAATTGGAATCAAAATTCCTTTTTCAATTTTAACTTTGTAATATAAATATATATATATATATATCTATCTCTGACTGTATATATATACTTATTAAGCATGTATAACTGAATATATACTTGCATGTATACATTTTGCAATAGTGTATATTACATAAGAAAAAATATATATATACATTACATATATATATATAATGTATATATATATATATACATATATCAAAATGAATATTAAATCAGTTATCTTAAGAATTCACGTAATGTAAACATCTCAGAGAATTGACAAATTTATATATTGTTGTACATTTACGCGATTGACTGCACTTACTTTATTCAGAAATAGAAACACACTTTTATATATATAAGTAAATATAGGTATATATATAGATAAAAATATATATACATATTTATGTCCACTTGGAAAATAAGCATACAAATAACCTATGCGTAATGGTGTTGGA